>CAKJVH030000039.1:130000-155000 GCA_918026865.1 Phyllotreta striolata
TAACGTTCTAAAATCTCCCCACAATAATCATTAATTCTATTACACATTTTAAATTCACTAATTGATTGTATTGAAGATTTGTTTACCTTTTGGAATAACTAGGGTTAATTATTCTACGAGTACGTTCGTTTGTCCAACAATAAATTCTTCTGTTTATTGTTATTGACATTTGTCTTTGTATTCTTGACGAGTTAGTGTTCTGAGTAATTGACACTTCTAATGGGTTATTTAGGTTGTTCCGTGGTTCCGCTGGTTCCATTTTGATTTTGGTCTTCGAGGCGGACAGACTCGCGGTATTACATTTTTAGTAATCGGGAAACATCTCGGATTTTCTACGATCTGTCTGAAAATATTTAACTTCGTTAGTTGTTTGGAGCCTTGTGCTATTTGATTTGCCGTATATTTTTGGCGTTAACGTAAGTTAAATCCGTTATTCGGGATCTATATCCTCTTGACCAAATCAACCACGTTTCGATCCCTGACTTAGAACACTAGGGGTAAGTCTTGTCTTCCTTCCTATTGCAATCGTTAATTATGTGTTTCTTAGGATCAATTTTTATTACTACTATTATTTTGAGTTGGATTTTTCAATCCGTATTTCCTTAGATCTTCCGTGAGGTTATTCGTATTTAACTGTCTTCTGATTGAACTGGGACCGATTCCTGCATCACTTTGACCGCCTGTAGTTGCGACCGATAGCTGATTCGACAAGGTTCACCTGTTGTCCCGAGTATCTGCACTCTTATGTGACACCCAGGCCGTCACCAGGAACCTTGGGAAGTTCACCACGTGGGATCCGTCCGCCTTTTTCGGAGAAGTTTTATTATAATCATTTATTTCAATTTAATTTATCGTAGTGTGGGATCTGATCGGGGGCCGTACCGTCTCTGTGGTACCAGTCAGGGAGGGTCGCACCGCTCCTGTGTGTCGGGACGGCGGATCGACGACGGAAGAAGCGAGTAGAAGAGAAGAGAACACAACGCGACGGGAACAACGACGTAACGACGGTGGCGATTGGAAAGCAATTGTGGACAATATTTTATGAGAGTTCTTTGTGTGAGCGTTGTGTGGACAATGTTTTATGAGAATAGTAAAGACGTTAGAGTTAATAGCGTGTATTACTGCCAGATCCCATAAAATTGGGGGCTCGACCGGTTCTTTCATGTAAGGTTTAGTGAGTTAAATTATTAAACGAGTGCTGTGTGCTGTACTGCTGTGAATAGTGCAACAATTCTAGCATTTTAATGCGTGTTGGGATCATAGTGGGCAGTAGGTTCATAAATTGTATTGTGAAATCGCCTCAAAAACTGTGTGAACTAGTGTGAAGACTGTGAAGTACCGAAAACTTGCCGGCACGTGTAGACGCAGGATAACACGAGAGACTACGGTTGTCTGCCCATCGAATCGACCAATCGGTGTGCGCGAAGCGGACAGCTGACGACGAAAGACGCTCACGGTAAAACTACGGTTGTACGACTACTTTCGGTAAGGTTGTTCCAATTTTTTATTAGTACTCTTTTTTTTCGTTTTTCGAAATTGTGACGCAAATATTGTTCGCGATTCGTACTGTTGGACTATTATTTCGAAGCAAAATGATTCTAGGCAGCATTCCAAGTATGAAAGACTATATTAAATCTGCGCCGATAAAAATAATTCGGGTGCTACACAAGCTGATATACGAAAGTGACGGTGACAGAAACAATAGAAAACGGTTACGCGAGTTCGGGGGATTCAATTTTGAAACAGACTCTCTTGAATATAATAATAAACTGAAATTTATCGACGAAAACTTTTCAATGAACGATTTAATAACAATCGCGTGTGTTTTGTGCGTCAATTATAACGAAGTAAATAAAGACAATTTGGCTAAGGCAATTTGCGACATATTAACAGACCTACAGCAGTTACATTCGTTGTTACAAAACGACAGGGAAACGGACGACGAGTATGATACTGACGAGTCGCAAGCGCGGGACGCGATATTGACGGACGGTTCTTACGGGCACGCGGGTGATGAGGGGCTTGGTGGATTGGAAGAAACTTTTCGCGAAACGGTTGGTGTTCAATCGAGGATTATTACGAATAGATCGACAGGTGCGCGTACTAATATTCATAATCCTGCTGTTCGAAACCCTATGCGGCCGACTTCGTTTCATTTACCACAACAGTCAGGTCCAGTTCGTGTGCCGCAGCCATATGGACATCATGGAACAAATCCACAGCTAACCAATGGTCCACCAGTAGCGTTTTCAATAAGTTTTCGAGATGTAGAGGATTCGATCAAACCTTTTGATGGTACCGACAAATATTGTGTGGAGAGATGAATCGAGGACTTTGAAAATTCTATTTCGCTCTTGAATTGGAGTGATCTGCACGCATTTATATTTGCCAAAAAGTCGTTAACGGGATTAGCCAAGTTGTTTGTTAACGGGGAGAAAAATATAAAGTCATGGGTTTCGTTGAAAGAGGCACTTAAGAAGGAATTTTCATCAAGGGTTAGCAGTGCACAAATGCATAGATCATTATCGGAACGGAGGATGCGCCGAAACGAAGGTGTGCAAGAATATTTTTTAATAATGAAAGAGATTGCGAGTAGGGGCTACATCGAAGACGAGGCCTTAATTCAATATGTCATAGATGGAATACATGATAATCAGGCAAACAAAGCTATACTTTACGGAGCAGCCAGTGTTTCTGAATTCAAGCAAAAACTAAACATATACAACACGATGAAGAATAAGAGAACTGATTTTTTTCATAATAGGGAACAGGGTAACGCCCAGAATGTTCATCAACATAGAATGAATCAGGATAGCAACGCAAGCGGGTCTGGATTATCGCAAAGATCGCAGATTAAATGTTATAACTGTGGCAAAAATGGGCACAAATCAATGGACTGTAGACATAGATCGGTCGGACTTAAATGCTTTGGATGTAACCAGTTTGGCCATAAAAGTGCCAACTGTCCCAACTCGACTAGGGGAGCAGGAATAGCAAGAACCAGCCCAGCTGTTACTACAAGCGGCAACGTAAATGAAATCAACAATGTTTCTTCCAAAGAACGGGGTCAGTTGCTGAAAATTATTCGAATAGGCGACGTTAAATGCAACGCTTTGGTTGACACGGGGAGTCAAGTCAATTTGGTCAGCCAGAGTTTGTACGAGACTATGGGATTGCCCAAGACAGATGACAACATTATACTAAACGGGTTTGGTGGATCAGAAATAACTACAATAGGACGTTTGGCATGCAGATTGGAAATTGATGACCAGATGTTTGCAACACATGTTTTCATTGTACCATCGGGAATGATGAATTACGGCGCTATACTGGGAAACGACCTGCTTAAACAAACAGAACTTGTCATAAATAAAGATGGAGTTAGAATTACCAGAAACGACGAGGAATATTTAATAATGAAGATTGATATATCTGAAGAGCGTTCAGAGAAAATACCCGAAGAAACTGAATTTGTCAGGGAAGCTAATCTGTTACTTTTGAACTATCAGCCAAATAAAATTAAAAAAACGAATTTGGAAATGAAACTTATAGTTAAAAACGACGAACCAATTCATCAGAACCCTCGACGGCTTCCTTTCTCTGAAAGAAAAATCGTTAGTGATCAGATAGAGGAGTGGCTTAAGGACGGAATAATCGAACCTTGCACATCGGAATGGACTAGCCAAGTAATAGTAGCGCGTAAGAAGGATGGCTCGCCAAGACTTTGTATTGATTATAGGAGGATCAATAAGATACTGGTAAAGGACCGGTATCCTCTTCCGCTGATAGAGGATCAATTGGATAAATTGCAAGACGCGAAAATATTTTCTACATTGGATCTGAAGAATGGGTTCTTTCATGTGGGTGTAGAGGAGGAGAGCCGTAAATATACCTCATTCGTAACGGACAGTGGTCAATATCAATTCAGGAGGGTACCATTCGGCTTATGCAATTCCCCATCAGTGTTCCAAAGATTCATAAATCTAACTTTTCAACCTCTGATAAACTCTGGAACAGTTTTGCCCTACATGGACGATCTCATAATACCCAGCTCTAGCGAGGAAGAAGCAGTCCAAAAACTTGAGATAGTATTAAAAACATGCCGAGACTACGGACTAAAAATTAATAAGAAAAAATGTAGTATCATGAGACGACGCATAGAATTTTTGGGTCATATCATCGAAAACGGTAAATTGTATCCTTCGGAACTTAAGACAAAAGCAGTAGTGAATTTTCCGGCACCCAAAACCATAAAACATCTTCAAAGCTTCCTGGGATTAACAAATTACTTTAGAAAGTTCATCTTTAATTATTCGCTTATAGCACGGCCTTTGACGGATCTTCTTAAAAAAGAAGCAACTTTTGAGTGGGGAACGAGGGAAAAAGAAGCTTTTAACAACTTGAAAGACGCCTTAACCAACAAACCGGTATTAAGTATTTTCAGACAGGGAAGTGAAACCGAAGTGCATACAGATGCGTCAAAATATGGTTACGGAGCTATCCTCCTACAAAGATCTTACAATGATAATGCAATGCATCCAGTGTACTTTATGAGTAAAAAAACGACGAGTACAGAACAAAAATATTGCAGCTACGAATTGGAGGTTGGCTGTGATAGAAGCGCTCAAGAAATTTAGAAATTATCTCCTGGGGTTCAAATTTAAAATAATAACAGACTGTGCAGCTTTTACCAAAACAATGGAGAAAAAGGATATAACTACAAAAATTGCAAGGTGGGCGCTTATGTTAGAAGAATATGATTACGTCATAGAACATCGTGCTGGTAACAGAATGAAGCATGTCGATGCTTTGAGTCGATATCCAATCATGCAGATAACAATGGAGGACAGTATAGTAGCTAAAATTAAACATGCTCAGGATGGTGACGACGAAATAGCAGCCATTAAAGAGATTCTGTCGACGAAGCCATACAAAGAATATATCCTAAGAAGTAACATTGTATACAAACTACACGAAAATCGAGAACTTCTAGTGGTACCAAAGCTCATGCAAACAGAAATAATAAAAACTATTCACGACGAAGGACACTTCTCAGTACGAAAAACCGAAGAGACCGTTAAAAATGAGTACTTCATACCTAAGCTTAGGGGGAAGATAGAAATAATAATAGCTTGTTGTGTTCCATGCATCATGAGCAATAGGAAAAGGGGTAAACAAGAAGGATTTTTGCATCCATTACGAAAAGAAGATATTCCTTTACATACATACCACATAGACCATTTAGGACCCTTGGAATCCACGAACAAGAATTATAAGCACATACTTGCAGTCACGGACAGCTTTTCAAAGTTCATATGGCTTTACCCTACGAAGTCCACTACGACGCATGAAGTTATTACAAAGCTTAATCAACAGAAGGTACTTTTTGGAAATCCAGCTGTAATAATTAGCGACCGGGGTACCGCATTTACTTCAAATGAATTCGAAGAGTACTGCAGGAATGAAAATATAAAGCATTTTAAAATAACTACGGGTCTGCCAAGAAGCAACGGACAGATTGAACGAGTCAATTCCACTTTAATTAATGTTCTAACGAAGTTGTCTATAGATAACCCTGCAAAATGGTATACTCATGTAAGTGGAGTTCAGCAAATTATTAATTCGATCAACGTGGGATCGGACGAACACCATTCGAGTTGCTAACTGGAGTAAGAATGAGAAGAAGTGAGGATGTAAAAATACAAGAAATAATAGAAGAGGAGCTACTAAGATCATTCGAGCAGGATAGAGAGGAATTACGAAAAGCGGCTCATATACAAATAGCGAAGACGCAGAAAGAAAATCGTGACGCATTCAATAGAAAACGAAAATTGGCAAGGAAGTATAAAATTGGCGACATAGTGGCCATAAAGCGTACTCAAATGGGACCAGGATTAAAACTTAAACCTAAATATTTGGGTCCTTATCGTATTATCAAGGAGAAAACGAACGATACATATGACGTAGAAAAAATTGGTTGCCATGAGGGACCAGTATGTACTTCGACATGCAGCGAGTACATAAAACCGTGGACACTAATAGACGACGACGAGAATCAGGAAGACGACGACGAGAATCAGGAAGACGACAACGAGAATCAAGAAAACGACGAAAATTAATAAAAAGAAACGACGAAAATTACTAATAAGAAACGACGAAAAATAGTAAAAAGAAACGACGAAAATTTAAAAAGAAACGACGAAAATTACTAATAAGAAACGACGAAAAATAGTAAAAAGAAACGACGAAAATTTAAAAAGAAACGGCGAAAATTACTAATAAGAAACGACGAAAAATAGTAAAAAGAAACGACGAAAAATAGTAAAAAGAAACGACGAAAAATAGTAAAAAGAAACGACGAAAAATAGTAAAAAGAAACGACGAAAATTTAAAAAGAAACGACGAAAATTACTAATAAGAAACGACGAAAAATAGTAAAAAGAAACGACGAAAAATAGTAAAAAGAAACGACGAAAAATAGTAAAAAGAAACGACGAAAATTACTAATAAGAAACGACGAAAAATAGTAAAAAGAAACGACGAAAATTACTAATAAGAAACGACGAAAAATAGTAAAAAGAAACGACGAAAAATAGTAAAATGAAACGACGAAAATTTAAAAACGAACGAGAAACGACGAAAGTTAAGGAACGACAAAATAGAGGACGCCAGCGGGGACCGCAGGCTAGCAGGACGGCCGAGTTGTGGGATCTGATCGGGGGCCGTACCGCCTCTGTGGTACCAGTCAGGGAGGGTCGCACCGCTCCTGTGTGTCGGGACGGCGGATCGACGACGGGAGAAGCGAGTAGAAGAGAAGAGAACACAACGCGACGGGAACAACGACGTAACGACGGTGGCGATTGGAAAGCAATTGTGGACAATATTTTATGAGAGTTCTTTGTGTGAGCGTTGTGTGGACAATGTTTTATGAGAATAGTAAAGACGTTAGAGTTAATAGCGTGTTTTACTGCCAGATCCCATAGTAGTTAAAGTTCTTTTACTTATTGTTAAATTCATCTTCACGTACAGTATCAATTTTATTATCGTTAAATTCATATTCTAATTCAGTACGATAGTTAATTAATTTTCTTTTGTTAATAACGAAAATTCGACTCGCCTTCACCGTTTAGTAATTACTCTGTGAATTATAGATATTCCTTTGGATCTGGACCCCAACTGATCGATCAATTGGAGGACCCAGCTGTATCGCTATAGTATATTGACTTCGCAGAACTTCGTTTTACTTTGAACCATCCGGTTGACCGGATCACCATCGGTAAGTCGAATTTGATTTATACCGTGAATGCTATCTCGTACTGTTTGGAATTTCTTAATAACTATTTTCCTATTTCTTAGTTTTTCTCTTAATATTTTTTTTTATTGTATTCTATTATTTCTTTCGCTATTGTATTAAATTAAATACCTATAGAGTTACTAAAAGTGTGTACTATCAATTCCTTGTTAAGTTGGGAGTTGATATACGATTATATTGTTAAGGGCACTGGGTCAACTTAACTGGCGCCCGTTTTATATCTAAATATCATTTAATTTTGACTCACTCCCGTCTCATCTGAGTATAGCCGCGTGCCCGGATGTTCAAGTCATCCACCTAAGTAACGAAATATATATTTACCGTTTTATTTTTGTAGTTTTATTGAAGGGGTAAAATTTTAACGTTACATTTTGGCGCCCAACGTGGGCCAAATGCGAAAGAAATAAGAAGAATAAGAAATTCCGAACATTTATTATTTTATTAGGTTACTAATACCCGCACCAGCCAAACCCGCGAGTGCCGGGTCCACCGAAACGGCGGCCGTTTCGACAGCCCGCAGGTAACGACTGAAAGCCCGATAGGCGGGGTCAGGAGCCGCGACCTCCGGGGAAGCTGGAAGGCTTCCCAGGTCGGGACTGGATGGCAGAGTACCATCGTCCCGGTTGGTCAGCGGCCTAACATCAGGGTCAAGAGGAAGGGCGAGGGAGCTCGCCTCCTCGGGGACAAACAAAGGGGCGGGGCCGCGTCCGGACGCACAACAAGGAGCGCCCGCGTCAACGACAGGTGGGGCCGATGCCGGCAGAGGCTCGCCGCCGCCAGAGTGCTGAGAATCTAGACAAACACATACCTTATTTCTACAGACAGCACACACATCACTAACACTAACACTAACACTATCACTACCACTAACACTAACATCCGCTCCGTCGTCTGCTCCCGCTGATGCAGCCGCGAAGGAACTTCGGGCTGCCTCCAGGTAACTCCGATAGACTGGCTTCCGGCGACGAATGTAATCAATCTTGGAAGCGGGGAGACCTGTCGCTTCCACCATGCGGGCTATGAAGGGTTGGCCCTTCCTGGTAGAAGCCTCAATCCCCGCCAGAGTCTCGTAGATTTCCCACTCCTGGCTGGGGTTGTCGAGCCCCCGCTGTAGCTCCTGGCTGTAGTCGGCCGGGTGGGCCCGTCGCTCGTGTTGACGGACCCCAATGAACGTGTCGAAAGCCGCATCGCAGTATTGGCATCTTGAACGGTTACGGGCCTGACCGTTAACGATGCCACAGGATTTTCGATGCCTGGCCAGGCCTGATCTGGTTTTACACGTGTGGCCGCATTCGCATGCGGCCAAATCGTTGTTGAGGCCGGGGGGCGAGCCCGAATTGCTGGGTGCCCTTAAACGTTTTTTAATAGTCCCGGTCCTCTTGAGGGGTCCGGAAGAGGATTTCTCCCCCTCCAGCGTGGGTCCGGAAGGACCCGGATAGGACGACTCGATCGTACTTGCTTCAGCTTCAGCCATTCCAGCAGAAAAGGCTCAAAAAGGACCTCGGAAGGCTCCTCCGCCAAAATTTTAAAAACGCTCCTCCACCAAAATTTTAACTGGGCGGGGGCGTGGCCTCCTGGAAAAAGTGGGCGTGGCTTCCAGGGGATTGGTCCCACCCTTGTGGGCGTGGCCAAGGGTGGTGGGCGGGGCTTACCCTAGGCCCTTGTGGCCTGGTACACTGACGTATAAGCGCCCCGACGTCACCACACTGCACCGCGACGACCGTACCAATCGGACGCCACTGACAGTCGCGAAAAATTTTGTGGCCGACTGCACTGTTCTGGCGTCGCGACGAACTACGTTACTACGACGGCCTAGTTCTTCGGGCGATGGTAACCGCGATAAAAATCGTGTCCATCGAACTCTTCGCGTCGTGGTACTAACGTCCATCCGAAGTAACTACACCGACCCACTCAGTTCAGTTCGATCGCTCGAGCGGTGCGGACGTGCCAGCAAACCTCCGTGTCGGTGTGTGGATAGCTGGATAGCAGGATAGCTGGCGCTCGTTGCGTACGAGTTTCATCCGGTAAAGCGAATGATTAGAGGCATTGGGGTCGAAACGACCTCAACCTATTCTCAAACTTTAAATGGGTGAGATCTCCGGCTTGCTCGAACGATTGAAGCCGCGAGACTCGAATCAGAGTGCCAAGTGGGCCATTTTTGGTAAGCAGAACTGGCGCTGTGGGATGAACCAAACGTCGAGTTAAAGCGCCTAAATCGATGCTTATGGGATACCATGAAAGGTGTTGGTAACTTAAGACAGCAGGACGGTGGCCATGGAAGTCGGAATCCGCCAAGGAGTGTGTAACAATTCACCTGCCGAAGTTACTAGCCCTGAAAATGGATGGCGTTGAAGCGTCGTGCTTATACTCGACCGTCAGCGGCAAGTGCGGTAATGTTTAACTCTCTGGGTTAAACGACCATGAAGCTCTGACGAGTAGGAGGGTCGCGGCGGTGTGCGCAGAAGGGCTGGCCGTGAGGCCGTCTGGAGCCGCCGTCGGTGCAGATCTTGGTGGTAGTAGCAAATACTCCAGCGAGGCCCTGGAGGACTGACGTGGAGAAGGGTTTCGTGTGAACAGCCGTTGCACACGAGTCAGTCGATCCTAAGCCCTAGGCGAAAGCCGATGTTGATGCGCGGTGTAGCTTATGAAAAAAATATATGAAATATATAATTATAAGTATATAATATGTTTTTTATTTATGAACACACCCGTCGGGCGAAAGGGAATCCGGTTCCTATTCCGGAACCCGGCAGCGGAACCGTCAAAAAGTCGGGCCCTCGTAAGAGAGTTCGTCGGGGTAACCCAAAAGGACCTGGAGACGCCGTCGGGAGATCCGGGAAGAGTTTTCTTTTCTGCATAAGCGTTCGAGTTCCATGGAATCCTCTAGCAGGGAGATATGGTTTGGAACGCGAAGAGCACCGCAGTTGCAGCGGTGTCCGGATCTTCCCCTCGGACCTTGAAAATCCAGGAGAGGGCAACGTGGAGGTGTCGCGCCGGTTCGTACCCATATCCGCAGCAGGTCTCCAAGGTGAAAAGCCTCTAGTCGATAGAATAATGTAGGTAAGGGAAGTCGGCAAATTGGATCCGTAACTTCGGGATAAGGATTGGCTCTGAGGATCGGGGCGTGTCGGGCTTGGCGAGGAAGCGGGTCACGGCTGACGTGCCGGGCCTGTGCGAGGCGAATCGTCTGATCCTGTAACAGGGTGAAGATGTGGAACCGAGTTCGGTCCCGTGCCTTGGCCTCCCGCGGAACCGCCTTGCTGCGAGGCTCCGGTATACCTTCGCGGGTTATCGGATGTCCTCTTCGGCCGCCATTCAACGGTCAGCTCAGAACTGGCACGGACTAGGGGAATCCGACTGTCTAATTAAAACAAAGCATTGCGATGGCCCCAGCGGGTGTTGACGCAATGTGATTTCTGCCCAGTGCTCTGAATGTCAAAGTGAAGAAATTCAAGCAAGCGCGGGTAAACGGCAGGAGTAACTATGACTCTTTTAACATTTCTTTAATCTTTAATCTTTTAACGTTTTTTACTCTTTTTTAACTTTTTTAACTTTTTAACTGCGTTTGCCCTTTTGTGTATTTACTGTAATTCTCTTGCTTTTACCTTTTCTGTTTCCTTTTAATCTGTTACTATTTTTACTGTCTGACCTATTGATTTATGTTCTATTTTTACTTATTTTGTATTCGTTATCTTGCGCTGATCTGCTCTTATCTGCTCGTTTTTAGTAATATTGCTAATGTATTTGTATCTGGTACTGCATGTGTCTTTTTTATAGGACAACCCCCCTACTGGGGTACGTGTATATATTGTATGAAAATTTTTCACAATAAATATTGTCACGAACGCCAATGAGTCGTGAGACGGTTAGGACACTCGAGTATTGAACCTGTGAGAATCGTTGCAAATAGTGCAACGATAGGTGAAATATTTCGAGGAATCATGTAAAACAGGATGCAACCAAACTCCACCGTCGATCGGACCACCGTGAGAACGGTGGACAAACGGGAGAGATTGGTTGGCATAAAAAGCCTAACCGCCTCGCGCCCGGGGAGATTCCTTATCCCGTACGATAAGGGACAGTACGCGTGATCTCTTGCGGGCCAAATCGAATTGTAGAAGTAGTTCCGAGCGTGTGTTATAGTTCCACCGAGTTCAAGTGTAACGGTGTTGTAAGTGCTCGAAAGAGTAAAGAGATCTCGCCGGCCCTCGTGACGTGCCCCGAAGTCTGCTAGACCTTCTAGATGAGGTAGGGTAGTTTGTAGGGCTATTTGTTGTTGCTTGGTGAGGTACAAGTACCTCACCCTTGTGTACTTAGTTTTAAGCAATATACCTGTTTATTATTATCTCTCTGAGTATCATTCTCTGGGCCCCTAGTTGAACCCCATTTTCAGAGTAGAAAGAAAGCCAAGGCTTTACCGCTACGCCCCGTAACAAAGAGGTTCCGCCGATAAAGGCGAAGCACGAGTTGAACAACACGATAAGAGGGCAAGTAGCCCCAAACATAGCAACTCGTGACATGGTGGAAGCTCCGAGTTCGATCTCGAGGGTAAATTCCTCCTAATTTGCCCCGTTAGTTTTGTCAGTTTTTTTAATTATTTAATTTTTTTTTGAGTACATTCTTGAGCATTTATAATTATTAATTAAACGAGTGCCCTGAGGGGGTAAAAAACCCAGAGAAAAAACCAGAGAGACATTTACTTTCTCTTTCAGCATCTGTGTGACTTTTTTTTTATTTTTTATTTTTCTGCATGCTCTTTGATTTTCTATTTTTTTCTCATCGATCGTTTTGTGGTTTGACATTTTTTTTACAGCGGTTTTTATATTTTTTTTGGTGTGGTTGGGAAAGGTACCAATCAAAAAATTTTAATTTTTTTTTCTCTTTCAAAATTGCAATCATTTTATTACAGTATATTCGTTACAAGTATTCTTATGCCTTATCTATATTTCTTTTTGCCGAACAAGTGTTTTACAAAATTCACATAAAAGTAACATGATGAGCGGGCATTAGCCTCTCATTTACAATTGGATCAAATTTACATCGTCTTACAGAGCGCTGAAATTACAAAAAATTAATCGAAATACAGGGTGTATAAAGAAATTTATTCGACCGCGAATAATTGTATTAATGTCACGACCTGTGTGACCAGGGCTGATGTAAGTAGAAGAGGTGTCGATGTTGAAATAGTAGTCTTTCAACCGCCTCTCAATAGACGACCAAGACAATATCCAAAGACACGGATGATGACGATCCCGCGCCGATAGGCAGAACGGATCGAGTGCTGAAGAGCTCCGAATGGGGCCGGTTGATAGGAATCCAGATCAGTTCAAAGGTAGACATGGTTAGCGGAATAGAACACATCGGCCAAAAGAGCCGAGTCATTTTGGAGAGGAAATTCGGCTTAGCCCATTTGGGCGTCCCCGTCTTAATGATCAGCTTAAATAAACCAAATAATTTGGCCCAATTGGCTAGGTTTCTGAGCGAGAAGCTGATGGGCGGCTTGCCGTACAGCGTATGGGTCAACGTTCCCATGATACATCCTTCCAGAAACAGCCCATTAGCGGAGCAAGAGTACATAACCGAAAGGATGTACGAAGCCGTAGTGCGTTAATACGCGATTTAGGTAGGTCATTTTAGTTGTAGTAATAGAGTTAACCTACTCCCCGCTTCCACGACAGCCGATGGAAGGTTAAAAGATCGGCTGCCACTGATTTTACACAGAAAACAAATCTATTTGATTTATATATATATATATATATATATATATATAAATATATATATAAATAATAATAAATATATATAAATATATATATAAATATATATATATATACAGGGTTGGGCAAAAGTCCGGAATAAAATTATTATCTGTTAAACCAGTAATTTAAACAAAAAACGCTGAAACACGTAAATTGATTTTATATTGGACGGATTTGTTGCCAATAAAATGATTTTTTTTTCTTCAACCCCTTAGTTGCAACCCTACCCAACTTTATTTTTTCAAATGCAAAGGTATGTCGTGTGTAGGGTCATTGAAAAGCCCGTGAAAAATGGAATCTAAAACATACCTTTTTTTTATTTTTCTCATGTTGTTATTTGGAAATGAGTAAAAAATTCTTTTAAAAACAAATATGTTACAAATACTTTTTTAGTGGTATCGACGTGTGAATTAAGGCTTACTCTACTTAACAGGCTCCAAGGCAATGGTAAAACCTAATATCAGTAGCCGTTCTTTAATTCTGAATGAACTTTTATTAAAAGCAGGCGAGCCTGGTCAGGCAGCACACCAAATTTTATTGATTTACCGTTTAAAACTGATAAGGCAATTTAGCATCAACATTCGTTGAAATTTATGTTTTAAGAAAAAACAAAAACATAAAATGGGTTTAAATCTAAGCCATTGTTGATCAGTGAACTTCAAAAAGGAAAACAGGTGTTGCATTTTTGTACAAGTTTTTTTTTACCAAAGGTTCGCCTGTTTTTATTAAAAAGTCATTCAGAATTAAAGATATGCTATCGATATTATGTTTTACCAATGCCTGGGAGCCTGTCAAATGGTGAAGGGCATTTTCAACATTGCTACGTCGATAGCACTAAAAAGGTATTTGTAACTTTTTTGTTTTTAAAAGAAATTTTTGCTCATTTCCAAATAACAACATGAGAAAAATAAAAAAAAGGTATGTTTTAGATTCCATTTTTCACGGGCTTTTCAATGACACTACACACGACATACCTTTGCATTTGAAAAAATAAAGTTGGGTAGGGTTGCAACTAAGGGGTTGAAGAAAAAAAAATCATTTTATTGGCAACAAATCCGTACAATATAAAATCAATTTACGTGTTTCGGCGTTTTTTGTTTAAATTACTGGTTCAAAAGATAATAATTTTATTCCGGACTTTTGCCCAACTCTGTATATATATATATATATATATATAAAAATTCTTTTTAGCTTTATTTTTTTTTCAAAACTCTAATTTATGACTCGAAATGGTGCAAACCGTGCGTGAAAGAGGTGTCTAAACAAAACTTCAAATAGAAGAAAGACTTAACCTGGGCGTAACGTAGAAATTTTAGAATCCTTGAAAAGCTGGGGTCCCCTTTTTCTGAAGAATGTTACAGTCGCGAAGTACCATTCAAGGACCAGTAGGGCCCTAAGCGTTGTCCAGGATGGACTAGCGTGATGTTGTGGAGTCGCGACCCGACCCAGGCTAGACTTCCGGACGATGGAGGATGATCAATTGTCGAACAAAATTCTGAAACCAAAAAATATTATACAACTACAGCACTATCATTTGGTAGATTTATTTTTTATCGGATCAAAAAGACATTCAGCCTCACGCATGAGCAGGCATCCAGAGTAGAGTAGACTTTTTTTCTATTTGTCAGACGCATTTTAGAGAAAGAATACCCTGTATAATAAAACATACAGAAGAAGGTAGGCAGAAAATTTCGAGAATTTGCGCATATCTAAGAAAGGGAATTTTTACTGCATGTCAATTTTGTTATTAATTTTTTTTTCACGGTATATAAGCCTATTTTTAGAAGTAATTGATCAGCACATTTTTGTTCGCAAACAGATGTGACAAAGTTTTGTTTCTCTCGTAAAGTGTTAAGGTCGCAGAGTTGCGAAAAATACTAGGATAGGTCGTGGTCGACTACAGAGTAGCCAGAGCTTATCGCGAAGCGCGCGATAAGCCAAGTATGTTTATCCGCCGTAACTAAAGAATTACGTGCGATGAAATGTTTAAGGTATTAAAATGAATTTAGTCGATTAGTAATGGTAATTTGTTGCGTTGGAGACGCCGAAAGGAGCGTCCAGATTTTTTTTTGTTTGTTTTTTGCACGAAGCAAAGACACCCCCCAGTAGTCGGGGTTGTCAAAGAGAAGGGTCAAAGGAAAAGACCCAACGTAGTACGGATAAGGAATCAACCACGGAGGAGGAGAATTTGGAAGATGATACTTGACGAAGTATTGAAAATTCACCTCTCGTGTATTAGGGTGATCACCAAAAAGTAAGAATAGGTAAAAAACTCGGCGTAGAATCGAGTATTGAGAGAATTAAACCGGCTAATAGGACGAACCACGAATCAAAAAAGAGAAACAAAACAGGGACATGCAGCAAAAATTAACCATAGTGAATTTGAATTTAGTTTTTTTTCTGAGGTATTCTTAAACACAAGTATTAAGCAAAGTGTAGTTACCTGACTTGGGGAGTGCGAGGCGATGGACCAATTTTTGGGGCGTAGTCCCGCAATAGTGGATATTAAAAGAGGGTCGCCTTCCGCTTCGAAACAGGTCCGTAACTCCATTTTGGAAGGATTCTTTTCCCATGTACCTTCAGTCCGCGGGAAAATTTCACTTGCCGAAATCGATCTTGACCTACAAGATCGTTATTTTAGATTTTTTTTTATTTTTCTATTTATTCGATTACTAGCAGAAAACCAGGCACCTAGCTCGAAAAAACTTCGGGCGGGAGGCCTGATTTCTAAGCATGGAATTTTTATCGTCTTGGGAGACGATATTATTACAATACTTTATATAATATAGTAAAGGGGGGTAGAAATAGGACATATATAAGAAGATAACTAGCGATAATCTGTTTTTTTTTGTATTTCGGGAATAAACTGGTGGGTTAGTAATAAGAAGGGATTTTAGTAGGGAATAACGCAAATGTTTTAGACGAGCAATAAGGACGACTTACCTTCCCGTGAAATGTTGACGAGGGCTAATCCACCAAGGCTGGCCCTTCACAACCGGCACTAGGACACCAACAAGCACACCACAAAGGGCACACCAGGTCCCGTCCGATTATTCCTATCGAACAACACTGGACAGAGGACACAGCGGACCGCACCCACAAAACCACTGAGTCAGGCAAACCGAGGGTCCACGGATGGAACATAACCACTTCCACCACCAACACAGGGGACCCGAGGCCACGACGGAAGTAGATAGCACCGATAAACCGAATACCGCCACGTCAACCCACCCTTAGGGTTGATAGTACCACTCGTTTGGTACCGGCTGTAGCAACAACAGCCAACGCCAACCAGGCCGCTGAAAAGATGCCAGATACGAGTTGTCGCCAGGGAGCCCGAGGCCGAGTTTCGCGCCCACGTAGAGCAGACGACCAATCAGAGCAACGATGTGGTCGTTACAAAAACCTAAGCCGAAGCTCAAGGCCCCAAAGATAATCCCGTCACCTTGGAGAATGGCATCCCGCAGAATCAGCAGCCTGGCGATAGAGAAAATCGCTATCTACTCCCAGGGAACAACAAGGTGGTTACAAACTGCAAGTGTTCGTGGCGCGTAGGTGTAAAGAATTCGAAACGATAAAGTGTGCCGCGGAGTGTCGTCTTGCGGGAAGATAAGACTGGAGAAACGCGATACGAACGCATGTACCCGTTTCAAATCTCGTCGAAGCATTTAATTGTCGGGTAATTATTGTAATGTTTTGTAGTTTTAGGCATTTTTTTTCTTTTGTATTTGTTGATTGATTTTTTTTTCTCTTTTGTCAATTTTTTCTTTATTTCGCATGTTTTTTTGTAATTTTTTTTAATTTTTTCAATTTTTCTTTGTAAACTTAGCTGGGTAGTAGGGAAAAAGCCAGGGGCTGGCTTTAGCGGACGGGGGGCATGTCACGAACGCCAATGAGTCGTGAGACGGTTAGGACACTCGAGTATTGAACCTGTGAGAATCGTTGCAAATAGTGCAACGATAGGTGAAATATTTCGAGGAATCATGTAAAACAGGATGCAACCAAACTCCACCGTCGATCGGACCACCGTGAGAACGGTGGACAAACGGGGGAGATTGGTTGGCATAAAAAGCCTAACCGCCTCGCGCCCGGGGAGATTCCTTATCCCGTACGATAAGGGACAGTACGCGTGATCTCTTGCGGGCCAAATCGAATTGTAGAAGTAGTTCCGAGCGTGTGTTATAGTTCCACCGAGTTCAAGTGTAACGGTGTTGTAAGTGCTCGAAAGAGTAAAGAGATCTCGCCGGCCCTCGTGACGTGCCCCGAAGTCTGCTAGACCTTCTAGATGAGGTAGGGTAGTTTGTAGGGCTATTTGTTGTTGCTTGGTGAGGTACAAGTACCTCACCCTTGTGTACTTAGTTTTAAGCAATATACCTGTTTATTATTATCTCTCTGAGTATCATTCTCTGGGCCCCTAGTTGAACCCCATTTTCAGAGTAGAAAGAAAGCCAAGGCTTTACCGCTACGCCCCGTAGCAAAGAGGTTCCGCCGATAAAGGCGAAGCACGAGTTGAACAACACGATAAGAGGGCAAGTAGCCCCAAACATAGCAACTCGTGACAATATTTTTAATAGCCAAATGCCTCGTCATCTAATTAGCGACGCGCATGAATGGATTAACGAGATTCCCTCTGTCCCTACCCACTAATATTGTGTCGTCGTACGCCGTTACGCGCTGTGAAATTACCGTAGTAAACGATAAATGTGAACAAAAAAAGGTGAAAAGTGAATAGTGACTCGATACGGCAAAGCGCCGCCGGCGCTATGGACATTAAAAACTGCGTGGAAAACACTGAAATCGTAAATATAGTGGAAAAACAACAAATAAACAATAGTGGAGGTGCAAAAGCTACTTCTCAAACGTGCAATAGTGGCAGAATCGAAAAAAAACCGAGGATGGGGAAGCGCGCCGACAGCGTCCCGAAAAAAACCAGGCAGGAACTTCAGGAAGAGAATGAAAAACTAAGAGAAAAACTGGAGGAGCTCCAAGCAACGGTAGAAAAGCTGAAGGAAATGATGGAACGTGGCGAGAAGAGAAGAAAGACAAAGGTTAGTGAAAACGTAAACCCTAATACAGAACTAGACAACGAGAAAAAGTACAAAAGCGCCTCCGTTCCACAAACAATGGAAACAGAGGTCGCAAATGAAATTGAGATCGAACAGGACGACCTAAGCGGGTTCGTCGAAGTAATACGACACAAAAATAGGCAGAAACGCACTAATATGAGTCAAAAAACCGATAACATACCGAATAATAATAACCCGAAACCCATAGAAAAAACAGCCAGACCGCCAGCAATTATAGTTAGGGAGGAGCCAAAAACCCTAACGCAGATATTAAACACAGTCAACGTTACCGCGTACAAAATATTCGCGAAAAATAACGAAACATGCGTTTTAAAAACGGACAACATGGAAGCGTACAAAAAATCAATTAGTATCCTAGACAAAACCGAATCACAAAAATACACATATACACCGGCAACGGAAAAACCCCAGACGACCATTCTCAAGGGATTAGGGAAAAACCATACAGACGCAGAAATTAAATCGTTTATTAACGACCGCGCGCCGGACGTCAGGATTATCAACATTAAAAGATTACAAACCAGACGGTCGTTAAGAGAGGACTACATAATACCGATATACATAATACAAATATCCCCGGACAGCAATTTAAAATCAATTACCGAAATAGACACACTAAACAATATAGCAGTTACTTGGAATAAACTAAAGAAAACCGGCAAAACCCAATGCCGGAGATGCCAACGAATAGGCCACGTTAGCCTTAACTGTACAATGCCGTACAGGTGCGTAAAATGCATCGAAGAACACAAACCAGGGGAATGCCCAATAACCGAAAAAGTACAACCCGAAAAATTATACTGCGTATTATGCAAAAAATACGGACATCCGGCATCGTATGGGAAATGCCCGGTCAAATTTAATAGGGCAAGTAATAATACCGTAACAAACCAAATCTCCGCAAAACCGCGGCAGGAACCGAGAGTGATAAAAGCTACTAGGCCGGTTACAGCAAATATCCAGTATGCACAAGTAGCCCGAAATACCAGGCAAGAAGACACAAAAACCAACAAAGAAAATGCGCCGGAACCAGAAAAAACCCTAATGGATGCAATTTTACAAGAAATGAGAAATCAATTCGGTCTGATAAATAAGCGACTAACTAAATTAGAGGAAGACGTCAGCGTGAACAATGCCCTGATGAATTACAACGAAGAAGACTACGAATAAAAAAAAAAAAAAAAAAAAAAAAAAAAAAAAAAAAAAAAAAAAAAAAAAAAAAGGGCACCTAAGAACCCACGAACCTAATTAATGGATAATACACCACACGCTAATACACAGGGGATTAAGATCCTACAACTTAATGCACGAAGGTCAAATGCAGTGGCAGGAGAAATACGGGAACTGATCGCAGACAAAAACCTGGACATACTGGTACTCCAGGAACCAGCAACGAAAGGCAATGACATATGCGGATTAGGAACAGGAAACAGAAAGATAGTGTACAATAAAGAAAAGCCCTGGGCCGCAGTAATACTGTGCAATCCATATTATGAAGGCTGCCTTGTAGCAAGTCTTAGCAATAAAAACTGCGCCTGTGCCGAAATAAAGACGCCGCATGATAACTTCTATGTGATATCTATGTACTTCCAAAGCGGGGATAATGACAAAGAAAAATACATAACACACCTAAGAAAAGTGCTTCAGGAGCTACGAGGAAGAAAAGTAATCGTGGGCATCGACGCGAATGCACACTCCCCCCTATGGGGGGGAGAAGTAACCGATCATGAAGGAGAATCTCTTGCTGAAGAGATAATCACCTCAGGAGTAGCGGTTCTAAATGAAAAGGATCAAGGGCCAACGTTTAAAACACCTAAAGGGAACTCATACATCGACGTCACGCTGGCTACTCCGAAGATACTCAAACAGGTACGGAGATGGGAGATAAAACCACACTGGACCACGAGCGACCACAGGGCAATACTGATAGAGCTAGGGGCTCAGAAAAATACAGAAAACCAAGAGAAAACCACTACACGAAGATTTAACACCAAGAAGGCCAACTGGAACAGATTCAAGGAAAACCTACAAGCCGCGATAAGCAGACGAAACATCAGCATGGAAAGCAAGGAAGAAGTGGAAGAGGCGGCTAAGCATCTAACAAACTCAATCATCAGAGCTTGCGAAACTACTATGCCCAGAAAAAAAAGATTCAAGAAGTCCAACCCCTGGTGGACACCGCGCCTCACAGCGCTGAAGCGAGAGGTAAACAGGACCAGGAAGAGATACTATCAAGAAAATGATGCTGAGCAAAAACTAAACCTAAAGCAAGCACTTCAAGAAAAACAAAAAGAATACAAAAAACAAATAGCAAGGACTAAGATGAAAAGCTGGCAGGAATTTGTCAGCACGAATGGGAATGAAAATCCATTTGGACTGGCCTACAAACTGCAAGCTGACAAAGTCCAGTTGCCCCAGGTCCTAACTACACTACAAACCAAACAAGGAGAGACAAAAAGCATGCATCAAACCGCACAACACATGCTGCAGGTGTTGATACCAGACGACGACGCGACCCAAGACACGGAGGAACAAAAATCAATAAGGAGCCAGCAGTATGAAAAGCCAGACACCACCGATACAGAACCATTCACAAAAGAAGAACTCCAAGAAGCAGTAAGGTCCTTCGGAAATAGGAAGGCCCCAGGACCAGACTTAATTGACGCGGTGATCTTAAAAAAGGCCCACGAAACAACTGACGATCTTATGCTGCAAGTATTCAACGGATGCTTAAAATTTGGAATATTTCCCAAAGCCTGGAAACACGGGATTCTTCGAACCTTCCTAAAAAACAAACAAAAAGATCCAACAAACGCCAAATCATACAGGCCAATCTGCCTCCTGTCACTACTCGGGAAAACACTTGAGAAGCTAATAAAATACCGACTGGATGGAGAAGTTATCAACGACGACAAAATGGCGCCAATGCAGTTTGGCTTCACAAAGCAGCGCTCAACAGAGGATGCTATTGTAAAATTCAGAGAATTAATCGACAGAACGGAAAAAAAATATACGATAGCAATCCTCTTTGACATAGCAGGAGCGTTCGATAACGTATGGTGGCCAAAAATAATGAAGGGCCTAAAGGAAAGGGAATGCCCGAAAAACCTATATAGCCTCATAGGAAGCTACCTAGGGGAAAGGACAGTAGGAATACAGATAGGAGAATGCGAGGAAATTATAAAGCAGGCAACGAGGGGGTGACCCCAGGGGTCAGTATTGGGCCCCTCCCTATGGAACATACAGTTCGATGACCTGTTACGTGAACTCGACCAAATAGATAACGATGGGGTTGTAGCATACGCAGACGACGTCACCAAAATAATCTCGGGGAATACCCGGAAGGAGCTCGAGGACAAAGGACAGATAGTGGTAGACCGGATTGCAGATTGGTGCAAGAAAGCGAAAATACAACTAGCGGCACATAAGACGGAAGGCTTGGTGGCGAAAACAATATGGAAAAGAAAGGCACCGATAAGAAAGGGGCAAGGCAGAAAGGACCGACAACGAAAAAGGGAAAAGAAACCAACGCTGGAGAGGCCCCCACAAATCAAGGCTGAGAATGAAGTAATAAAATTCAAAGACACAGTACGATACCTAGGAGTGCACTTTGACAAAAACTTGAAAGTCCACTCGCAAGTACAAAAACTAAAGCAAAAAACGACCACGCTGTTTAGCAAACTAAAACGACTAGCTGGAAATACCTGGGGATTGAATCACAAAACGATGAGCACGTTATACAAAGCAGTGTTCGAACCTATAATAACCTACGCCGCAAAAGGATGGAGCGATCAACTAACAGCTAAGGACAAAGAAGTACTCAAATCGGCGCAAAGACAGGCACTCCTTGCCTGCACCAATGCATACAGAACCGTGTCAACAGACGCACTCTGCATCTTGGCGTACACCAAGCCAATTCTGCTGAGTCTAGAAGAAAAACAAGCTAGGTATACAATACGCAAGAACAAAACTGTAACGATCGAGGATACAGTTATACAGCCAACAAAACAGATTAGGAAGGCCTATAGAAAACTAAGAAAAGAAATCAACAAAAAATGGGAGAAACAATGGAAGAACACAACTAAAGGACGGAAAACAGCCGAATTCTTTCCGGAAGTAAAAACCAGAAAAACAAGCGGGGTTGAAGTTAACCATTATACGACACAAATCTTAACAGGACACGGTAGACTAAACAGCTACCTCTACAGAATAAAGCAAAAAGAAACGGACCTCTGCATATGCGGGGAGCAAGAGGACACAGTGGAACACTTCGTAAGGTCCTGCAAACTCCTAAACAACCAAAGAGGACAACTGGGAACAATCAACGACAATTGGACATGGCAAGAAACAACAAAGCACCTGATTACAGAAGCAGCAAAAAAGTTTAGCGAATTTTGTGCAGACGCCCTAAAAGAGAAAGAAACTTACGAAACCAGATATGGATAAAAAAAAAAAAAAAAAGCCTTGATCCCTCCTCACCCTCCTCACCTGAGGAGGGATGACGAGTCGCCTCCCCGTGGCTCCCCGTGGGTGCGCGTGGCACCAGTGTGCACGCGTAGCAAAGTACTCGTTCCGCATCCCAATACCCCCTGCGGCAAGGTTGGGTTTTTCCAAGCCGGTTACCTAGACAGCGGTGGAGTTTGAGAAGGGTAAAAAACCCTAAGTTTATGGTTAACAAACTAAAAACGTAACATTGAATGTCCCTACCCACTAATGGGCTCACTGACAAAGGACAAGGATCTGGTGGTAATAGATAGGATAAAGCATCGACCAAAATTTACAATTACAGGGGTGACAAAAGGCACGGACGGTCAAGGACTTACAGACAATGACATCATCGACATGATACTAAATGAAAACGACGACATAAACGACAAATACGGACAGGATCTAAAGAAAAGGCTGAAGATAGTTGCAAGAAGAAACTGCAGGAACGCGTTCAAAGAAAACATCGTCGTCGAAGCCGACGTGGAAACTTTCAAATACTTCGTAAAAAAGGACCGAGTCTACATTGACATGGTAGCTACACAAATCCAGGAAGCCGTTAGCGTCGGTCTATGCTTCAACTGCCATAAATATGGACATGTAGCTAAATATTGCAAGGACGAAGCAAGGTGCCACCTGTGTGGAGGGAGCCACAACCATGCGAAATGTGAGGCCAAACATCTTGATTGCCTCAATTGCAAAGCGGCCAAAATACCGGAGGAACACCGACATCACTCCGCGCGCGACAAACTCTGCCCCATTTACGATCGAAAACTTAGACAAAGCAGACAATACATACAATACGAACCATGAAACTATTACAAATTAACATTGACAGAGGACGTAACGCAACAGAACTACTATTACAAACACTAAAGGACAACGACATTGACGTGGCAATTATACAAGAACCGTACAACAAGTGGACAGGTGACAAAACTTACAAAATTCACAGGACAAATGACACGTCTAAGACACAAATATGGACAAAGGCAAACATGACTAACGTGACCACACGAATGGACCTCTCGACGAAAAACATGACAACCGTACAAATCACTGACAAAGGACAAAACACACTGTTCATTACCTCATTTTATGACGAACCGGGAGGACACTTAAATCAAAGACTTGATCAACACACGAGGTTACTACACAGGATACATGACAGACACATACTAGCAGGGGACTTCAATGCACATAACCAGGCATGGGGAGGCGACAATACGGACAAGCGGGGCGACGACCTACTAGAATGGGCACTGACAAATGGCTATGACATTGAGAATGACAGACATCAAAGACCAACTTTTGACGGACCAAGGGGACAAAGTTTTATTGACCTGACATTGACCAAAGCGACGAAAATTTCAAACTGGACAGTACTTGACGAGGAAACGCTTAGCGGACATAGATATATTACATACACTACTGCACACCCACACAAGACGATTAAAGACAGAATAACCTGGACCTACGATTTTGAGAACACCAATTGGACAGCACTTAGGAATACAATTGAACAAGGACTGAACATGACAACTGACTATGCGGACTCTGACATTGACCGGAGAGCGACGATATTACAGGACATTTGTAACAAGGCCTGCACAAAACACATAAAACGAAAACAGGAGACGGAATGGTCACAAGACAAATGGTGGACACCGGAACTACAGACATTACGACAGAAATGTAGAAGACTAAGACGCAAAGCTCAAAACGCGACAACGGACAGGGAACTAAGCTGGAACGAATACAAAACGCATAAATTACACTACAAAAAACTAATTAAAGAGACAAAACTACATACCCTACAGACATACATACAGGAAATTACTGACAATGACAAGTGGGACAAGGTATGGAAGTTCCTAAAATCGCCGAAAAAAACCATGGCAATGACAAACGTAAGAAAGGATGACGACACTTACACTACTGACGAACCCGACACCATAAAATACCTAATTACAAAATATTTCCCGCATGACATTCCCGAAGACGACAATGACGTAATGAAAGACTTGAGACAAATGACACCGACATACGACATAACAGAAGAAAACAACATACGCACAAGGGAAATTATAGACACAATAAACACATTAAAAAGGGGCAAGGCAACAAGTGACAGAATTCCCAACGAGGCAATGGTACATATCATCGAAGCGGCGAAACAGCCAATAACCAATCTTTACAACGAATGCTTACAAAGAGGTAAATTTCCCAAAATCTGGAAGACGGCAAACATAGTATGGTTATCAAAAAAAGACGGTTCACTTAGGCCTATATCACTCATCCCTACACTAGGCAAACTACTAGACAAACTAATTAACAAAAGACTACAGCACGTACTGGAA
>CAKJVH030000039.1:160000-182500 GCA_918026865.1 Phyllotreta striolata
GCCTTTTTCTTTTTTTTTTCTTTTTTTTTTTTTTTTTTGCGTTTTTCTTTATTATTCTTTTTAATTTAAAAAATATACAAGTCATTTGATTTTTATTTTATTTATACAGGGTGTGTTCAATGAATTTTCGTAAAAAATTTCGTTGATTTCTCGGAAGCCCTCGAGGGGGTTAGGGCTCTAGTGACGTTGTTTATGAAAGGAAATAAATTAAATTTTGGTGGTTGGTAGATTAGCATTAGTACTATCGAATACCAAATTGGTTCTAATAGCAAAAAGGTCTCGCTCGCTTCGCGAGCTCGATTTATTCGTCATTATGGGCTCTGCCGCATAGACCCGTATCTCGAAGGCCTACGACCTTCTCACAAAGACAATTTACCACAGTTTATTTTAATTTACCACAATTTATCATCATTTATCACCATTTTCCATAATTTATCAATATTTACCACGATTTAAATAACAAAATAATGTTATTATTGTATTTTTATTGACTCGGACTGGATCGGTTTTTGCGAAATAGAATTAAATATTTTTACCACGAGAAATGAATCGCCTCCGGCAAAAGTTTAAAAATCGCGACCGCCTTAATTTCAAATGCGATCGATTCAATTAATTTTATTTTTAAATAAGGGCTACGCCCCTTAACCCTCGAATTTACTAAAGATAATTTACTAAAGATAATTTATTAACAGAAAAGTCAGGAACAGTTCAGACCGGTTCAGAACGGTTCGGAACGGTTCGGAACGGTTCGGAATAGTTCAGACCGATTCAGACCGGTTCAGACCGGTTCAGACCGGTTTAAAACGGTTCGGAACGGTTCGGAACAGTTCAGACCGGTTCAGAACAATTCGGAACGGTTCGGAACAGTTCAGACCGGTTCAGAACGGTTCAGAACGGTTCAGAGCGGTTCAGAACGCTTCGGAACGGTTCGGAACAGTGCAGACCGGTTCAGAACGGTTTAGAACGGTTCAGACCGGTTCAGAACGGTTCAGAACGCTTCGGAACGGTTCGGAACAGTTCAGACCGGTTCAGACCGGTTCAGAACGCTTCGGAACGGTTCGGAACAGTTCAGACCGGTTCAGAACGGTTCAGAACGGTTCGGAACGGTTCGGAACAGTTCAGACCGGTTCAGAACGGTTCAGAACGCTTCGGAACGGTTCGGAACAGTTCAGACCGGTTCAGAACGGTTCAGAACGGTTCAGAACGGTTCGGAACGGTTCGGAACAGTTCAGATCGGTTTAGAACGGTTCGGAACAGTTCAGACCGGTTCAGAACGGTTCAGAACGGTTCGGAACGGTTCGAAACGGTTCGAAACGGTTCGAAACAGTTCGGAACAGTTCTCGGGGCACCCTAGGAACCCATCTATACCGTTTTTGAACGACTTCCAGACATCGAGTATATCCACCCTACCCCCCTCCCCCGTTTGGGAACGTGAAATGGTTTTTTGACGTCACTTTTTCCGATATTTCGGATACTTAGAATAGTAGTGGAAAAATGAAATTTGACATACTTATAGAACTCGATGAGCTCTATCCAACGACACCTAAATCAACTTTCAATCTCTTTCCGTTCCGGAGTTTTACCCGGAAAACCGAAAACCACTTAAAAATTCATAACTCGGTTATTATGACAGATAAAAAATTCAAATTTTCGGTGAAAGTAAAGCATTAAGGGCCCATCCAGATGTATATTTTGAATTTTTGATTTAGTCCCTCCGTTTCTAGAAAATCGTCGAAAACTCATCCGGCCAGCGTCCTAGACGAAATAACCTAGACCAGCTTATAGAGCATAAAAAGCCCGTCATTGTAATATATAGTTTGTTAGAGTTATGTTAAAGCGTTTGCCCTATAGAAGCAAATGAAAGTTGCCAAAAAATACTAAATTTATATACCCGGAAAAGAAACGTACAATTAAGGGTTCTCCTTAGTACAACGGTTTTGCCACTGTGTTTCCACGTACAGATCCCGGGTTCAAATCCGGGATTTGCCTTTTTTTTTTTTTCGTTTTTCTTTTTTTTTCGTTTTTCTTAATTATTCTTTTTATTTTAAAAAATATATATAAGTCATTTGATTTTTATTATTTTATTTATACAGGGTTAGTTCAATGAATTTTTATAAAAAATTTCATTTTTTTTTCAACCAACAGCGATTAAGTCGAGCTCGCGTAGCAAGCGAGACATTTAAAATACGATTGTTCAAGCGAGAAGGCCGAAGGCCTTCGAGCATTGGTTAACCAATAGCGATTAAGTCGAGCTCGCGTAGCGAGCGAGACATTTAAAATACGATTGTGCAAGCGAGAAGGCCGAAGGCCTTCGAGCATTGGTTAACCAATAGGGATTAAGTCGAGCTCGCGTAGCGAGCGAGACATTTAAAATACGATTGTGCAAGCGAGAAGGCCGAAGGCCTTCGAGCATTGGTTAACCAATAGGGATTAAGTCGAGCTCGCGTAGCGAGCGAGACATTTAAAATACGATTGTGCAAGCGAGAAGGCCGAAGGCCTTCGAGCATTGGTTAACCAATAGGGATTAAGTCGAGCTCGTGTAGCGAGCGAGACATTTAAAATACGATTGTGCAAGCGAGAAGGCCGAAGGCCTTCGAGCATTGGTTAACCAATAGGGATTAAGTCGAGCTCGTGTAGCGAGCGAGACATTTAAAATACGATTGTGCAAGCGAGAAGGCCGAAGGCCTTCGAGCATTGGTTAACCAATAGGGATTAAGTCGAGCTCGCGTAGCGAGCGAGACATTTAAAATACGATTGTGCAAGCGAGAAGGCCGAAGGCCTTCGAGCATTGGTTAACCAATAGGGATTAAGTCGAGCTCGCGTAGCGAGCGAGACATTTTAAATACGATTGTGCAAGCGAGAAGGCCGAAGGCCTTCGAGCCTTGGTTAACCAATAGGGATTAAGTCGAGCTCGCGTAGCGAGCGAGACATTTAAAATACGATTGTGCAAGCGAGAAGGCCGAAGGCCTTCGAGCCTTGGTTAACCAATAGGGATTAAGTCGAGCTCGCGTAGCGAGCGAGACATTTAAAATACGATTGTGCAAGCGAGAAGGGCGAAGGCCTTCGAGCATTGGTTAACCAATAGCGATTAAGTCGAGCTCGCGTAGCGAGCGAGGACTGGACTTGGACTGGATCGGTTTTTGCGAAATGAAATTAAATATTTTTACCACGAGAAATGAATCGTCTCCGGCAAAAGTTTTAAAATCGCGACCGCCTTAATTTCAAATGCGATCGATTCAATTAATTTTATTTTTAAATAAGGGCTACGCCCCTGAACCCCCGAATTCAATAAATTAATAATTTAATAACAGAACAGTCAGAAACAGTTCGGAACGGTTCAGAACAGTCAGAAATATTTCGGAATGGTTCGGAACAGTTCAGAACAGTCAGGAACGGTTCGCAACAGTCAAAAACGGTTCGGAACAATTTGGAACAGTCAGGAATGGTTCGGACCAGTTTAGAACGATTCGGAACCGTTCGGAACAATCAGGAATGGTTCGGACCAGTTCCGAACAGTTCGGAACAGTTCGGAACAGTTCGGAACAATCAGGAATGGTTCGGACAAGTTCCAAACGGTTAGGAATAGTTCGGAACAGTTCGGAACAGTTCGGAACAGTTCGGAACAGTCAGAAACGGTTCAGAACAGTTCGGAACAGTTCGGAACAGTTCGGAACAGTCAGAAACGGTTCAGAACAGTTCGGAACAGTTCGGAACAGTCAGGAACGGTTTGGAACAATTCGGAACAGTTCAGACCGGTTCAGAACGGTTCAGAACGGTTCGGAACGGTTCGGAACAGTTCAGATCGGTTTAGAACGGTTCGGAACAGTTCAGACCGGTTCAGAACGGTTCAGAACGGTTCGGAACGTTTCGAAACAGTTCGGAACAGTTCTCGGGGCACCCTAGGAACCCATCTATACCGTTTTTGAACGACTTCCAGACATCGAGTATATCCACCCTACCCCCCTCCCCCGTTTGGGAACGTGAAATGGTTTTTTGACGTCACTTTTTCCGATATTTCGGATACTTAGAATAGTAGTGGAAAAATGAAATTTGGCATACTTATAGAACTCGATGAGCTCTATCCAACGACACCTAAATCAACTTTCAATCTCTTTCCGTTCCGGAGTTTTACCCGGAAAACCGAAAACCACTTAAAAATTCATAACTCGGTTATTATGACAGATAAAAAATTCAAATTTTCGGTGAAAGTAAAGCATTAAGGGCCCATCCAGATGTATATTTTGAATTTTTGATTTAGTCCCTCCGTTTCTAGAAAATCGTCGAAAACCGATCCTGTTGGCGTCCTAGACGAAATAACCTAGACCAACTTATAGAGCATAAAAAGCCCGTCATTTTGATATATAGTTTGTTTGGGTTATGTTAAACCGTTTGCCCTATAGAAGCAAATGAAAGTTGCCAAAAATAAGTAATTTATATACCCCGAAAAGAATCGCATAATTAAGGGTTCTCCTTAGTCCAACGGTTTTGCCACTGTGTTTCCACGTACAGATCCCGGGTTCGAATCCGGGATTTGTCTTTTTCTTTTTTTTCTTTTTTTTTTTTTTTGTTTTTTTTAATTATTCTTTTTAATTTAAAAAATACACAAGTCATTTCATTTTTATTTTATTTATACAGGGTGTGTTCAATGAATTTTCGTAAAAAATTTCGTTGATTTCTCGGAAGCCCTCGCGGGGGTTAGGGCTCTAGTGACGTTGTTTATGAAAGGAAATAAATTAAATTTTGGTGGTTGGTAGATTAGCATTAGTACTATCGAATACCAAATTGGTTCTAATAGCAAAAAGGTCTCGCTCGCTTCGCGAGCTCGATTTGTTCGTCATTATGGGCTCTGCCGCATAGACCCGTATCTCGAAGGCCTACGGCCTTCTCACAAAGACAATTTACCACAATTTATTTTAATTTACCACAATTTATCATCATTTATAACCATTTTCCATAATTTATCAAAATTTACTACGATATAAATAACAAAATAATGTTATTATTGTATTTTTATTGCCTCGGACTGGATCGGTTTTTGCGAAATAGAATTAAATATTTTTACCACGAGAAATGAATCGCCTCCGGCAAAAGTTTAAAAATCGCGACCGCCTTAATTTCAAATGCGATCGATTTAATTAATTTTATTTTTAAATAAGGGCTACGCCCCTAAACCCTCGAATTTACTAAAGATAATTTACTAAAGATAATTTAATAACAGAAAAGTCAGAAACAGTTCAGACCGGTTCAGAACGGTTCGGAATGGTTCGGAATAGTTCAGACCGGTTCAGACCGGTTCAGACCGGTTCAGATCGGTTCAGACCGGTTTAAAACGGTTCGGAACGGTTCGGAACAGTTCAGATCGGTTCAGAACAATTCGGAACGGTTCGGAACAGTTCAGATCGGTTCAGATCGGTTCAGACCGGTTTAAAACGGTTCGGAACGGTTCGGAACAGTTCAGATCGGTTCAGAACAATTCGGAACGGTTCGGAACAGTTCAGACCGGTTCAGACCGGTTCAGAACGGTTCAGAACGGTTCAGAACGGTTCAGAGCGGTTCAGAACTGTTCAGAACGGTTCGGAACGGTTCAAAACGGTTCGGAATAGTTCAGAACAGTCAGGAACGGTTTGGAACGGTTTGGAACGGTTCGGAACAGTTCAGACCGGTTCAGAACGGTTTGGAACGGTTTGGAACGGTTCGGAACAGTTCAGGCCGGTTCAGAACGGTTTGGAACGGTTTGGAACGGTTCGGAACAGTTCAGACCGGTTCAGAACGGTTTGGAACAGTTCAGACCGGTTCAGACCGGTTCAGACCGGTTCAGAACGCTTCGGAACGGTTCGGAACAGTTCAGACCGGTTCAGAACGGTTCAGAACGGTTCGGAACGGTTCGAAATGGTTCGAAACGGTTCAGAACGGTTCGGAACGGTTCGAAATGGTTCGAAACGGTTCGAAACAGTTCGGAACAGTTCTCGAAGCACCCTAGGAACCCATCTATACCGTTTTCGAACGAGTTCCAGACATCGAGTATATCCACCCTACCCCCCCCGTTTGTGAACGTGAGATGGTTTTTTTGACATCACTTTTTCCGATATTTCGGATACTTAGAATAGTAGTGGAAAAATGAAATTTGGCATGCTTATAGAACTCGATGAGCTCTATCCAACGACACCTAAATCAACTTTCTATCTCTTTTCGTTCCGGAGTTTTACCCGGAAAACCAAAAAACACTTAAAAATTTATAACTCGGTTATTATGACAGATAAAAAATTCAAATTTTCGGTGAAAGTAAAGCATTAGGAGCCCCTCCAGATGTATATCTTGAATTTTTGATTTAGGTCCTCCGTTTCTAGAAAATTGTCGAAAACCGATCCGGCCGGCGTCCTAGACGTAATAACCTAGACCAACTTATTGAGCATAAAATGCCCGTCATTGTGATATATAGTTTGGTCGGGTTATGTTAAACCGTTTGCCCTATAGAAGCAAATAAAGTTGCCAAAAAATTCGTAATTTATAAAAAAAAAATTTATATACCCCGAAACGAAACGTACAATTAAGGGTTCTCCTTAGAACAACACTTTTGCCACTGTGTTTCAACGTACAGATCCCGGGTTCGAATCCGGGATTTGCCTTTTTCTTTTTTTCTTTTTTTTTTTTTTTTTTTTCGTTTTTCTTAATTATTCTTTTTAATTTAAAAAATATACAAGTCATTTGATTTTGATTTTTAGTTTATTTATACAGGGTGTGTTCAATGAATGTTCGTAAAAAATTTCGTTGATCCCTCGGAAGCCCTAAAGGGGGTTAGGGCTCTAGTGACGTTGTTTATGAAAGGAAATAAATTAAATTTTGGTGGTTGGTAGATTAGCATTAGTACTATCGAATACCAAATTGGTTCTAATAGCAAAAAGGTCTCGCTCGCTTCGCGAGCTCGATTTGTTCGTCATTATGGGCTCTGCCGCATAGACCCGCAGCTCGGAGGCCTGACGGCCTCCTACGCAATGACAGTTAACTGTAAATAACGATGGGCTCTGCCGCATAGACCCGCAGCTCGGAGGCCTACCGGCCTCCTACGCAATGACAGTTAACTGTAAATAACGATGGGCTCTGCCGCATAGACCCGCAGCTCGGAGGCCTACCGGCCTCCTACGCAATGACAGTTAACTGTAAATAACGATGGGCTCTGCCGCATAGACCCGCAGCTCGGAGGCCTGACGGCCTCCTACGCAATGACAGTTAACTGTAAATAACGATGGGCTCTGCCGCATAGACCCCCGCAGCTCGGAGGCCTACCGGCCTCCTACGCAATGACAGTTAACTGTAAATAACGATGGGCTCTGCCGCATAGACCCGCAGCTCGGAGGCCTGACGGCCTCCTACGCAATGACAGTTAACTGTAAATAACGATGGGCTCTGCCGCATAGACCCGCAGCTCGGAGGCCTGACGGCCTCCTACGCAATGACAGTTAACTGTAAATAACGATGGGCTCTGCCGCATAGACCCCCGCAGCTCGGAGGCCTACCGGCCTCCTACGCAATGACAGTTAACTGTAAATAACGATGGGCTCTGCCGCATAGACCCCCGCAGCTCGGAGGCCTGACGGCCTCCTACGCAATGACAGTTAACTGTAAATAACGATGGGCTCTGCCGCATAGACCCCCGCAGCTCGGAGGCCTGACGGCCTCCTACGCAATGACAGTTAACTGTAAATAACGATGGGCTCTGCCGCATAGACCCGCAGCTCGGAGGCCTGACGGCCTCCTACGCAATGACAGTTAACTGTAAATAACGATGGGCTCTGCCGCATAGACCCGCAGCTCGGAGGCCTGACGGCCTCCTACGCAATGACAGTTAACTGTAAATAACGATGGGCTCTGCCGCATAGACCCGCAGCTCGGAGGCCTGACGGCCTCCTACGCAATGACAGTTAACTGTAAATAACGATGGGCTCTGCCGCATAGACCCGCAGCTCGGAGGCCTACCGGCCTCCTACGCAATGACAGTTAACTGTAAATAACGATGGGCTCTGCCGCATAGACCCGCAGCTCGGAGGCCTACCGGCCTCCTACGCAATGACAGTTAACTGTAAATAACGATGGGCTCTGCCGCATAGACCCGAAGCTCGGAGGCCTGACGGCCTCGTACGCAATGACAGTTAACTGTAAATAACGATGGGCTCTGCCGCATAGACCCGAAGCTCGGAGGCCTGACGGCCTCGTACGCAATGACAGTTAACTGTAAATAACGATGGGCTCTGCCGCATAGACCCGCAGCTCGGAGGCCTGACGGCCTCGTACGCAATGACAGTTAACTGTAAATAACGATGGGCTCTGCCGCATAGACCCGCAGCTCGGAGGCCTGACGGCCTCCTACGCAATGACAGTTTACTGTAAATAATGAGAAGGCCGAAGGCATTCGAGCTTCGGTCAAGACACCACGAAGACACCACGGCAAACCAATTGCGATTAAGTCGAGCTCGCGTAGCGAGCGAGACATTTGAAATGTGATTGTGCAAGCGAGAAGGCCTAAGGCCTTCGAGCATTGGCCAACTTATTGTGATTAAGTCGAGCTCGCGTAGCGAGCGAGACATTTAAAATGTGATTGCACAAGCGAGAAGGCCGAAGGCCTTCGAGCATTGGCCAACTTATTGTGATTAAGTCGAGCTCGCGTAGCGAGCGAGACATTTAAAATGTGATTGCACAAGCGAGAAGGCCGAAGGCCTTCGAGCATTGGCCAATTAATTGCGATTAAGTCGAGCTCGTGTAACGAGCGAGACATTTAAAATATGATTGCGCAAGCGAGAAGGCCGAAGGCCTTCGAGCATTGGCCAATTAATTGCGATTAAGTCGAGCTCGTGTAACGAGCGAGACATTTAAAATATGATTGCGCAAGCGAGAAGGCCGAAGGCCTTCGAGCATTGGCCAATTAATTGCGATTAAGTCGAGCTCGTGTAACGAGCGAGACATTTAAAATGTGATTGCACAAGCGAGAAGGCCGAAGGCCTTCGAGCATTGGCCAAGTAATGGCGATTAAAGCGAGCTCGCGTAGCGAGCGAGACACATGTAATGCGATTGTGTACGCGAGAAGGTCAAAGGCCTGTAAACAGTTAAAATAAACTGTTAAAGTTTTGTAAACAGTTAAAAAATCTACATGAAACGATTGTTTATATTTCTCCATTTTTATTACTTAATCTACCCGCTCGAGGAGGTCCCAATGTTGGGACCGCTCAAGGCTTGTTCACCCGTTAACAGGGAACGTGAGCTGGGTTTAGACCGTCGTGAGACAGGTTAGTTTTACCCTACTGATGACTCGTCGTTGCGATAGTAATCCTGCTCAGTACGAGAGGAACCGCAGGTTCGGACATTTGGTTGACGCACTTACTCGAGCGGGTAATGGTGCGAAGCTACCATCCGTGGGATTATGCCTGAACGCCTCTAAGGCCGTATCCTTTCTAGTCAAAGGTGGCAACGATATCTCTTGGAGTTCCGAGGGTCGAAAGGCTCAAAACAATGTGACTTTACTAGGCAATCGGAGTTTACTACGGTTGTCGCACGAGCCTATGTAACCGTTAAGAACATCGGTCGGCGGTGGGATCGATCCTTGCCATGCTCGACTAGTTCTACGAACGGACGAATATGGGTAATACAAATTTTTCGATGTTGGAACTCGGAATTGTCTGTAGACGACTTACGTACCTGGCGGGGTGTTGTACCTGGTAGAGCAGTTTCCACGCTGCGATCTATTGAGACTCAGCCCTTAGCTTGGGGATTCGTCTTGTCGATTAGACGAGACCCCTATTTTATTCTACAAATAAAAATACGTGTATTTTTATTATGTTTTATAATATATCATATATTGGCTCGACGACGACGACGAGAAGCGTATACAAAAATATGATTGTATATTTTTACACGTACGCATTCGTTCGTTGGAATCGGGTCGAAACGAATAATATAATATATATATACCGTTCGTTCGTATGCACAAAGTGCGTGCGGAGCGCGCGGAGTCTTTGAAAAAAGCTCCGTGTCGCCCCGCGCCCCCGTATACGACGAGCGGTTTTTTTGTCAGTCGATTTTTGAGCGCGTCTATCGCGCTTTTTTTGTCAAAAATTTTTTTTCTAAGTCGTCAATTCTCTCTACCTTTACGCGGCCGGTTCGGGCGCGACATTAGTTAAATTTTGTCTTTTTTTTCACCCGTATATATTAATTTCATACCCCCCCCCCCCGCGGTCCCCCCGGGGGATGTAAAATTTCTTTTTTTTATTAATATAATATATATTATACTCCAGTTACCCTTCGACAAGATATTTAATAAAACCAATTTGTTGTTATTTCAGTAATTTATTTATTTATTTATTTATAGAATAACTTATTTTGTACTCACTCTGTATATTAGACCCCAGAAGCATGAAAAAATATAACAAAACAACTTAAGAAAAGCTCTTTATTCAAATACAATAACCGAACGAAGAAATTGTAACAATAAAAGCACAGAAAATCTGGTAAACAAGTAAATACCCGCAAATATCGATATGTAAACGGCTCTCGAATCGACCGGATCACTCCTGTTCCCCGTCGTCGTCGTCGTCGTGACCACCGGCGTGGTCTAGGTCGTGGTGGAGTTGGTGGTGGTGGTGGTCGTCGTCGTCGTCGTCGTCGTCGTCGTCGTCGTCTTCGACGACTTCTCTCACTAAACACTAAACAGTTCTCGAATCGACTGGAGCAGTCCTGCTCCTCGTCGTAGTCGTCGTCGTCGCCGGCGTCGTAGTCTAGGTCGTGGTGGTCGTCGTCGGCGGTGGCTTCTCTCACACGCGATTAAACCGGTACGGCGAAACACTAAACCGACAGTTTAATTATTATTGCCTTTTAAATCACTTTAATTTAGACGTTCACGAGTTCTAATGTCTTTTTATGCACTTATTTTGATGAAATTGTAGACGGGCGTCTCCTAATTGGCGTGGGCCGCCATTGTTTGTTTCCAAAATCAACTTAGTAGACGATAATGCACTGGATATCCAACACTTCCTTACTTGTACTTGTAATTGATGTACTAAATTCATCGATATATGGATCTAACGGGTCATTTGATCTTCGATATACCGGTCGATCAGACGAAACGAAGATGGCCGGCGTTGAAACGTGTGAAAACTGTGTGTCAGCAGCAGCAGGACAGCGTACTAACGGCGAACACGACCATAATGACGTAAGCGGCGCGTGGGTACGCAGCGCCCTCTACCGACCAAAGCTCGAAGTACCGGGTTTAGAGCCGACGTTGAAGAGGGAGGTATTCTAAATTCTACAATGGCGGCTACTAATTAAACTCGATAAATTGTTCTATTATTATTTTGCGTTTATATTAGACATCGTATTCGAATTATGTTTTAAAATTGTACTTCAATATATATTTCATTAATATCTAACAGTATTTTTTCATACTAATTATTTTTTCTAACATTATGCGTAAAATGCGGAACGAAAGGGAAGCTTGTTTGTTGGAATATATAACCATTATGGCCGACCACATGGACGGTAGGACGGTTAAATATTTCTATCTGCTAATATTTCCCATTTATTGTGGTAATCGAATTTAATTTTTTACTACTAAAATTTGTTCAATATATTCCATACACAATTGAAGGGGTTAAATTTTAAATAGATACTGTCAATTAAATTAGAAACATTTAAAACGGTGCGGAACGATTCCGAAGGAGTCGTAACGATTCGAAACAGTCAGAAACAGTTCGAAACGGTTCGGAACAGTCAGGAACGGTTCGGAACGGTTCGGAACGGTTCGGAACAGTCAGGAACGGTTCGGAACAGTCAGGAACGGTTCGGAACGGTTCGGAACAGTCAGGAACGGTTCGGAACGGTTCGGAACAGTCAGGAACGGTTCAGAACAGTTCGGAACAGTCAGGAACAGTAAGGAACGGTTCGGAACGGTTCGGAACAGTTCGGAACAGTCAGGAACGGTTCGGAACGGTTCGGAACGGTTCGGAACAGTCAGGAACGGTTCGGAACAGTCAGGAACGGTTCGGAACGGTTCGGAACAGTCAGGAACGGTTCGGAACGGTTCGGAACAGTCAGGAACGGTTCAGAACAGTTCGGAACAGTCAGGAACAGTAAGGAACGGTTCGGAACGGTTCGGAACAGTGAGGAACGGTTCGGAACGGTTCGGAACAGTCAGGAACGGTTCGGAACGGTTCAAAACAGTCAGGACCAGTTCTGAACGGTTCGGAACAGTCAGGACCAGTTCTGAGCGGTTCGGAACAGTCAGGAACGGTTCGGAACAGTTCGGAACAGTCAGGAACAGTCAGGAACGGTTCGGAACGGTTCGGAACAGTCAGGAACGGTTCGGAACGGTTCAAAACAGTCAGGACCAGTTCTGAACGGTTCGGAACAGTCAGGACCAGTTCTGAGCGGTTCGGAACAGTCAGGAACGGTTCGGAACGGTTCGGAACAGTCAGAACCAGTTCGGAACGGTTTGGAACAGTTCTATTAGAACTTTAGAACTATAATTACTTCTTTAGAACTATTCGGGACCGTTTAGAACTGTTCCGAACAATTTGGAACTATTCGGGACCCTTTAGAACTGTTCGGGACCGTTTAGAACTGTTCCGAACCATTTGGAACTATTCGGGACCCTTTAGAACTATTCGGGACCCTTTAGAACTATTCGGGACCATTTAGAACTGTTCCGAACCATTTGGAACCATTCGGGACCCTTTAGAACTATTCGGGACCATTTAGAACTGTTCCGAACCATTTGGAACTATTCGGGACCCTTTAGAACTATTCGGGACCGTTTAGAACTGTTCCGAACCATTTGGAACCATTCGGGACCCTTTAGAACTATTCGGGACCATTTAGAACTGTTCCGAACCATTTGGAACTATTCGGGACCCTTTAGAACTATTCGGGACCCTTTAGAACTATTCGGGACCCTTTAGAACTATTCGGGACCGTTCAGAACTGTTCCGAACCATTTGGAACTATTCGGGACCCTTTAGAACTATTCGGGACCATTTAGAACTGTTCCGAACCATTTGGAACTATTCGGGACCCTTTAGAACTATTCGGGACCATTTAGAACTGTTCCGAACCATTTGGAACTATTCGGGACCCTTTAGAACTATTCGGGACCGTTCAGAACTGTTCCGAACCATTTGGAACTATTCGGGACCCTTTAGAACTATTCGGGACCATTTAGAACTGTTCCGAACCATTTGGAACCATTCGGGACCCTTTAGAACTATTCGGGACCATTTAGAACTGTTCCGAACCATTTGGAACTATTCGGGACCCTTTAGAACTATTCGGGACCGTTTAGAACTGTTCCGAACCATTTGGAACCATTCGGGACCCTTTAGAACTATTCGGGACCATTTAGAACTGTTCCGAACCATTTGGAACTATTCGGGACCCTTTAGAACTATTCGGGACCCTTTAGAACTATTCGGGACCGTTTAGAACTGTTCCGAACCATTTGGAACTATTCGGGACCCTTTAGAACTATTCGGGACCCTTTAGAACTATTCGGGACCGTTCAGAACTGTTCCGAACCATTTGGAACTATTCGGGACCCTTTAGAACTATTCGGGACCATTTAGAACTGTTCCGAACCATTTGGAACTATTCGGGACCCTTTAGAACTATTCGGGACCGTTCAGAACTGTTCCGAACCATTTGGAACTATTCGGGACCCTTTAGAACTATTCGGGACCATTTAGAACTGTTCCGAACCATTTGGAACCATTCGGGACCCTTTAGAACTATTCGGGACCATTTAGAACTGTTCCGAACCATTTGGAACCATTCGGGACCCTTTAGAACTATTCGGGACCATTTAGAACTGTTCCGAACCATTTGGAACCATTCGGGACCCTTTAGAACTATTCGGGACCGTTTAGAACTGTTCCGAACCATTTGGAACTATTCGGGACCCTTTAGAACTATTCGGGACCATTTAGAACTGTTCCGAACCATTTGGAACTATTCGGGACCCTTTAGAACTATTCGGGATCATTTAGAACTGTTCCGAACTATTTGGAACCATTCGGGACCCTTTAGAACTGTTCGGGACCGTTTAGAACTGTTCCGAACCATTTGGAATTATTCAGGACCATTTAGAACTATTCGGGACCATTTAGAACTGTTCCGCACCATTTGGAACTATTCGGGACCATTTAGAACTATTCGGGACCATTTAGAACTGTTCCGAACTATTTGGAACTATTCGGGACCATTTAGAACTATTCGGGACCATTTAGAACTATTCGGGACCATTTAGAACTGTTCCGAACTATTTGGAACTATTCGGGACCATTTAGAACTATTCGGGACCATTTAGAACTGTTCCGAACCATTTGGAACTATTTGGAACCCTTAGAACTATTCCGGACTATTTAGAACTGTTCCGAACTTTTTGGAACTATTCGGGACCGTTTAGAACTCTTCGAAACCGTTCAGATTTGTCACTAGTTATAAATTGAAATTCCACCCCTATCACCCCCAATGGGTTGGTTACATTACCGATTTTCAAAAAAAAACAGTCCCTTTTCGAATTATATATACATATATACATATATTCTCTTAAGGGTTGAATTTACCCCTAATAATAGAAACTACCCTCGTAGTGCACGCGTGCAAAATTATGCGCCCATCGGATTTGTAATTTTCGAATTTTAATCGAGACCCTAAATGCCCGTATAATATATTTAGACGAGCACCTCAGCACCGAGTACCGAGCGCCGACAACAGACCCGTTGGATAGTCGATGGACGGTCCGACGATAGCGATGAAAATTCAAGCCGATCCCCGAAAATATACACAGACGGGCTTTCGAGCATCGAGCGCCGAACGCCGAGCCGATACCGTCGAACGACGGACCGTCGAGAGTGTACAGACGGGCCACCGAACACCGATCACCGAGCATCGAGCGCCCCGATAGCCGATCCGCCATCGTGCAAACGAAGGTCCGACGGGAATATACAGAAAGGCAGCCGAGCATCGAGCGCCGACCGCCGACCGCCGAGTCGATACCATCGAACGACGTACCGTCGAGAGTGTAGAGACGGGCCATCGAGCACCGATCACCGAGCGCCCCGATAGCCGACCCGCAATCGCACGGTCCGACGGTCCGACGATGGCGATTAAATTTCAAGCCGATATTCGTAAATTATATGCCAACGTGCTACCGAGCATCGAACAGCGATCGTCGACTCGCTACAGTCGACTGTCACCAACGACGATAAACTAGAGAGAATTGTGCTAGCGCTCGAACAGCGGTTTTCGTAAAAACGAAAAATTTTGAAATTTTTCGACGTAGGTCGATTAATCATAGTTAGACGTGACTATTTATGCAAAAATAATCGTAAAATTAAACATAAGCAAAGTTTTATCGAAGCGCCAATTTATAATTCCTATGCTTATTCGAATGTACAACGCTCACCGGTGACCTTTTCCCCACTGTAAGAGAGCGCTGTGCGGGCGCCGGCTGGGTAAAGCGCGCGAGCGCGGCTTCGATTCGGTTGGCCTCCCGTTCGGCATAAGTCTCTCTTCGCACGTCGGGTACTAATTGATGCGCTGTTTGGTGGTTTCTTACGACTAGAAAATTTTCGGCGGCGTCCTATATTCGTTCATACGTTATACGCTCGCAGCCGATTTTGCCTTGTTCGGACGAACGATCGCTCGGCGCTTTGGTACCTATTCCGTGTGTATGGTGGTATGTATGGCGAAGTATTTTAAGCGTATATCGGCTTTTTGGAATTATCGTCGACTGCACGCACGTTTAGGGGTGGAAAAACTGATATTACGTTTTTAATTCACACCGAGTGCGTTGTCAAGAAATTATCCGTTGCCGCTGCTTATTTCTACGTTCATTTTACATACAAATACCTTCGAACGCATAATTGAGAAAAAGAGTAAGGCCAAATTCGTCGCATTACACTCGTATTCACGTCACTCGCACCAATCGTTTCTTGCTCATTGCGTGATATTCGTATAATGTACAGCTTTTTTTAAAATTAGTTTACAAGCGAATTGCGCTGAGCGTGTAAGTGATTAAGCGAGACGCGTGCAGTTTTTCGAGATAAATTCGGTCGAGACGTGCCTACGCTCGTTTATTCGATATTTTATACGTATGATAGCTCGTACACTAGAGAAGAAGTCGCGTTAATAAAAACCTCACATAAATTCGAACGATGGTTTTTCTGCCTCGTCGACCACTCATGTGTTTGCTATTAAAAGTATATTACAAGAATGAACATGATCTTTATGCGTTCGTAGACGACGGACGCCTATCGGCGGTGCTTTCATCGATTTGAGTTTGAATATACGCGTTGAATACGAGCGTTGAGCGTATGTAACCAATTTCGGTGTTTGTTTCGTTGCGGTGTCGTCGCCTTTTCGAACGATTACAACGGGCTTCCGGCCTATCTTTTACGCGTCTCTCAAGTCTCCTTTGGCTTTCTGCATTTTATTCGTACGCGGTCGACTGATCAACGATTTTTGCATTGTTCCGAAGGGCGACACAAAGAGGCCGTCTTTGTAGATAGGTGATGGAGTTTCGCTTGTTGGTACCTTTTTCATAGCGGGGTCGTGGATTAAGCGAGCGCTGTGCGTTAGCCGTCCATATGCGACCGACTTCAACAAATAATTTTTATTATTTGACATAAATTATGTGACAACTCTCTGAAAACCGAGCGAGTTTATAAAATTAATCGTACCGATTCTCTTTCTCGAGAACACCGTGTCGCTTTCAATCTAGCGAAGGGTCGAGAGAATGTTGAATATTTGTACCGTTCGGCCGAGATAAAATGACCAACGCGACGTGCACCTCTAAATTTACAGTGCGCTTTATCGAATGTGTATTACACATGAATTTGTGTAATCTGTACATTTACTCAAACGCACGGATGGAGGATGATGCTGTGTTTGTGCCATTACTAGTCGAATACGGTATTTTGATTTTGTTGTTTATTGTCTGTCGTAGGCAGTTGTATGAAAGCGTGGCGTTGGAGAATTTAATTCTTTTAAAACGCAAATATAAACGCGCATTGTTGAACGAACGAAAGAAAGAAATTTGAAACGTATACCGTTATTTACAAATACAGGCATATTATATGTGTATATAACTTTCATATACATACATATAGAGCATGTTGTGAGATTAACGGGTGTTTTAACGTTTATTTCTTTTCGATTAGTAAGTCAACGACACGACGATGAACAGCTCCCTGGTTGATCCTGCCAGTAGTCATATGCTTGTCTCAAAGATTAAGCCATGCATGTCTCAGTACAAGCCAAATTAAGGTGAAACCGCGAAAGGCTCATTAAATCAGTTATGGTTCCTTAGATCGTACCCACATTTACTTGGATAACTGTGGTAATTCTAGAGCTAATACATGCAAATAGAGCTCCGACCGGAGACGGAAGGAGCGCTTTTATTAGATCAAAACCAATCGGTGTCGAGCTCGCTCGTCATCGTAATACTTGGTGACTCTGAATAACTTTTCGCTGATCGCACGGTCTCGCACCGGCGACGCATCTTTCAAATGTCTGCCTTATCAACTGTCGATGGTAGGTTCTGCGCCTACCATGGTTGTAACGGGTAACGGGGAATCAGGGTTCGATTCCGGAGAGGGAGCCTGAGAAACGGCTACCACATCCAAGGAAGGCAGCAGGCGCGCAAATTACCCACTCCCGGCACGGGGAGGTAGTGACGAAAAATAACGATACGGGACTCATCCGAGGCCCCGTAATCGGAATGAGTACACTCTAAACCCTTTAACAAAAATCAATTGGAGGGCAAGTCTGGTGCCAGCAGCCGCGGTAATTCCAGCTCCAATAGCGTATATTAAAGTTGTTGCGGTTAAAAAGCTCGTAGTCGAATCTGTGTCCCGCGCCGCCGGTTCATCGTACGCGGTGTCAACTGGCGTGTCGCGGGACGTCCTGCCGGTGGGCTTAGCTCGCAAGGGCGGCCCAAATCAATCCCGCCGCGGTGCTCTTCACTGAGTGTCGAGGTGGGCCGGCACGTTTACTTTGAACAAATTAGAGTGCTTAAAGCAGGCTAAAACTTCGCCTGAATACTGTGTGCATGGAATAATGGAATAGGACCTCGGTTCTATTTTGTTGGTTTTCGGAACCCCGAGGTAATGATTAATAGGAACGGATGGGGGCATTCGTATTGCGACGTTAGAGGTGAAATTCTTGGATCGTCGCAAGACGGACAGAAGCGAAAGCATTTGCCAAAAACGCTTTCATTGATCAAGAACGAAAGTTAGAGGTTCGAAGGCGATCAGATACCGCCCTAGTTCTAACCATAAACGATGCCAGCTAGCGATCCGCCGACGTTCCTCCGATGACTCGGCGGGCAGCTTCCGGGAAACCAAAGCTTTTGGGTTCCGGGGGAAGTATGGTTGCAAAGCTGAAACTTAAAGGAATTGACGGAAGGGCACCACCAGGAGTGGGGCCTGCGGCTTAATTTGACTCAACACGGGAAACCTCACCAGGCCCAGACACCGGAAGGATTGACAGATTGAGAGCTCTTTCTTGATTCGGTGGGTGGTGGTGCATGGCCGTTCTTAGTTGGTGGAGCGATTTGTCTGGTTAATTCCGATAACGAACGAGACTCTAGCCTGCTAAATAGGCGTATTTCGACATCCCAAAGGCCCGCCGGTTGGTGCTTCGGCTCCGATCGCGCGCGGTTTTTACTGTCGGCGTACAAACAATTCTTCTTAGAGGGACAGGCGGCTTTGAGCCGCACGAGATTGAGCAATAACAGGTCAGTGATGCCCTTAGATGTTCTGGGCCGCACGCGCGCCACACTGAAGGAATCAGCGTGTCCTCCCTGGCCGAGCGGCCCGGGTAACCCGCTGAACCTCCTTCGTGCTAGGGATTGGGGCTTGCAATTGTTCCCCATGAACGAGGAATTCCCAGTAAGCGCGAGTCATAAGCTCGCGTTGATTACGTCCCTGCCCTTTGTACACACCGCCCGTCGCTACTACCGATTGAATGATTTAGTGAGGTCTTCGGACTGAGCGCGGTGGCGTTTCGGCGTCGTCGATGCTTCGGAAAGATGACCAAACTTGATCATTTAGAGGAAGTAAAAGTCGTAACAAGGTTTCCGTAGGTGAACCTGCGGAAGGATCATTACAGTGTCATGTTGTTTAAACATAAACGACTAGCATAGTAATTTATGTATAATAGATAAATGTACTATAATCGTCTGTTAGTTTAAAAATAGCAAATAAACGAAGTATTACCAAATTTTTTGTTGTAAACGTTCGTATTACTATTTTTTATAAACTTGACTAAAACGATTGTTACATGTAATATTATATATTTTTCGAACGCTTAAATTTTTATAAGACCGTTGCGCCTGGTACGTCCGCGCGCTCTTTAGGTTAAATCGAACACATCGCGATTGAAGCAGATTGTAAAACGATGTGTAGACGAAAAATATTTGTTCAGCATAACAGTGTAAGTGAATACGTTTTTACGGATTTCAAACTGTGCTGTCGAATAATCGTCTCCCGTTACGTACGATCGTTTCGAATGCGCGACATTATAGTGTTCGATTTTGTTACTAAAAGAGTTTTAAACGCCTTCCGTTCTTTCGCATGTGTGTTTATGTGCGTAAACGTACGACCTTCGGTGAATATAAAAAAAAGAAGATTTAAAAGTTTGTTTATTTTTAAGAGTCTCGTCGATCCTCAGTAATCATGCCAAGCTTGATTGGATTCCACTGTATATGTATGTAGTTTTACAAACTTAGACGGAATACTTATGTTTGCGCTACTGAAGACGATTTGAGATTACTCTTTCAATAATAACGATAAAAATTTTGGATAAATCTTCTATTCGAACGATAAGTTTTGTAAGGTCGATTGGTGTACAATCGAACGTACGCACGCATTGATTTGGTTAAATCGAAATAATTTGCGTTCGAAACAATACGGGAAAGTGCCGTTCCGAAGTGTAAACATTTATCTGAAATACAGTTAAAGACTTCTAAGTGAAGTCTTTTTTACTGTCGTAGGGTTTGTTTATACGTGCCGATGGTATATGGAGCGGTCACCGTATTTCGACGATGCAAAATGAAAATTTCGATACCGAAATATGCGTAATCGGAATACTCATTTGACGGGTGATTATATATCACGATGCGGGTACCTGAAAGAGGAAAAGTACGATGGAGAAAAATGGATTTAGACGTATAGTGTTTATTAAAAAGAACATATTTTGGTACGTAATCTTAGTTTCTCCGGTGCGTACGCCAATACTCTTTTAAGGAACGAAATAAGCTTAAACCATAGAGTTACATTCGTTCCGATGGTTTTTAAAGATATTCGCCCGCCGTCGAAGAGGTCTGTGCGTTAAACGTTCGACCCTCGATCTATATGAAACTATAATGAGATGATAAAAATATGTGTGGTTTTAAAGAGTATTTTTTCTCGCACGCCAAGTTTGTTTCGTAAGTATGTTTAATATGACATACCGATCATGAAGTTGCAGTGCACTAAAGAAAAAATTGTACTCTTGCGAAAAATTTATACACTAATTTTTGACGCATCTTTCCCACAAATTGTTATTACGTTTATATATGTATATTAGCATAAAACGTATAAATACACTTGCCACTTTTGATTAAATTATTTTTACATGGTACGTCGAATGCTCGAAAATGAGAATCGAGATGTATGTACCGAAAAATAATATAATTTTTTAAGTATTACCCTGAACGGTGAATCACTTGGCTCGTGGGTCGATGAAGAACGCAGCTAATTGCGCGTCAACTTGTGAACTGCAGGACACATGAACATCGACATTTCGAACGCACATTGCGGTCCTCGGATACACGTTCCTGGACCACTCCTGGCTGAGGGTCGTATCAATTTCAAAGACTGCTCGTTTGTAAGTCGCCTCTTTAGTACGTTTTACCGGAGAAGAGATGAACGTAACTTATATGCAGATGAATCGATGTGACATATACGATCAAAATGACGATGTATGTACGCACTATTATGTGTCGAACATATTTTCATGAACATTTACGTGTCGTGTGAACGTCGTTCCAACGTGACATATACGATCAAAATGACGATGTGTGTATTCATTTTCGTGTTTACATATTTTCATGAACATTTACGTGTCGTGTGATCGTTGTACTGCGTATATTTACGAGAATTTTCAAAGGTATTTTACGTATTTATAATTTATTATAGGAGAGGGATGAACTTTCGAGCGCGTTGGACGTTTAACGTGTGTTGTTATGCGTGTGTATATTTCACGCACAATACGCGACGTCTTAAAATGCGAAAGCGACGTTGCATAAATAAATTTATCTTCGTAAGAAGAATTTTGTGCAACGTGAACGTATTACGTCGTGGAATTGCTCTTATTAACAAAATGTAAGATTGTAAAACCGCGTTCGTAACTCTACCGCACGCATATACCGAAACGCACACGTCTCGTATCAGAGATATATATATTCCGTATTGTAGCGCGATATGTTAAATCATATCGTGTGTTTATACGTTTAATTGTAAAAACGCAACTCATAACGTTGTAAGTAGTACAATTAAAGTGCACGGTCGTCGTGTCCGAGATAAATGAAATTCGAAGACATGTAAAGACGTCTGATCTGTGCTTGTACTTGAACTTACACATCTTGAATCGTTGCGTACGCGATTTAAAAACGTTTTTTAAACACACGTATATATGAACACAATACGCGCTCGCTCAGTCTTCGACGATGCAGCAATCGGTTTATATAACGTATCTATAAAGAGAAGGACGTCCGTTGTAATCGGTGTTAGTGTAGTTAAGTTTACGATTGGTTTTATCGAAAAGTTTTGCGAAAAGAGCATATAAGTACGCGAGTAATTTGTTCTATATATATATTTCAATCAATCGACCTCAGATCAGGTGAGACTACCCGCTGAATTTAAGCATATTAATAAGCGGAGGAAAAGAAACTAACTAGGATTCCCTTAGTAGCTGCGAGCGAACAGGGAAAAGCCCAGCACCGAATCCCGTGGCGGCCGATATCGACCACCGGGAAATGTGGTGTTAGGGAGGATCCGTTATCCCGAGATCGTGCGGCGTGTCCAAGTCCTTCTTGAACGGGGCCACAGCCCATAGAGGGTGCCAGGCCCGTAGCGACCGTTGCCGATTGCGGGAGGATCTCTCCTCAGAGTCGGGTTGCTTGAGAGTGCAGCCCTAAGTGGGTGGTAAACTCCATCTAAGGCTAAATATGACCACGAGACCGATAGCGAACAAGTACCGTGAGGGAAAGTTGAAAAGCACTTTGAAGAGAGAGTTCAAGAGTACGTGAAACCGTTCAGGGGTAAACCTGAGAAACCCGAAAGATCGAAAGAGGAAATTCATTCGCGTTTCGACATAGTCGGAGTCTGATGATTGTGTGACGGATGGCATTCGTGTCGTCTGCGCCTTTTGTTTTTCTTGCCGGCGTCGAACGCGTGCACTTTTCCTCTAGTAGGACGT
>CAKJVH030000039.1:187500-191087 GCA_918026865.1 Phyllotreta striolata
ATTCTACAATGGCGGCTACTAATTAAACTCGATAAATTGTTCTATTATTATTTTGCGTTTATATTAGACATCGTATTCGAATTATGTTTTAAAATTGTACTTCAATATATATTTCATTAATATCTAACAGTATTTTTTCATACTAATTATTTTTTCTAACATTATGCGTAAAATGCGGAACGAAAGGGAAGCTTGTTTGTTGGAATATATAACCATTATGGCCGACCACATGGACGGTAGGACGGTTAAATATTTCTATCTGCTAATATTTCCCATTTATTGTGGTAATCGAATTTAATTTTTTACTACTAAAATTTGTTCAATATATTCCATACACAATTGAAGGGGTTAAATTTTAAATAGATACTGTCAATTAAATTAGAAACATTTAAAACGGTGCGGAACGATTCCGAAGGAGTCGTAACGATTCGAAACAGTCAGAAACAGTTCGAAACGGTTCGGAACAGTCAGGAACGGTTCGGAACGGTTCGGAACGGTTCGGAACAGTCAGGAACGGTTCGGAACAGTCAGGAACGGTTCGGAACGGTTCGGAACAGTCAGGAACGGTTCGGAACGGTTCGGAACAGTCAGGAACGGTTCAGAACAGTTCGGAACAGTCAGGAACAGTAAGGAACGGTTCGGAACGGTTCGGAACAGTTCGGAACAGTCAGGAACGGTTCGGAACGGTTCGGAACGGTTCGGAACAGTCAGGAACGGTTCGGAACAGTCAGGAACGGTTCGGAACGGTTCGGAACAGTCAGGAACGGTTCGGAACGGTTCGGAACAGTCAGGAACGGTTCAGAACAGTTCGGAACAGTCAGGAACAGTAAGGAACGGTTCGGAACGGTTCGGAACAGTGAGGAACGGTTCGGAACGGTTCGGAACAGTCAGGAACGGTTCGGAACGGTTCAAAACAGTCAGGACCAGTTCTGAACGGTTCGGAACAGTCAGGACCAGTTCTGAGCGGTTCGGAACAGTCAGGAACGGTTCGGAACAGTTCGGAACAGTCAGGAACAGTCAGGAACGGTTCGGAACGGTTCGGAACAGTCAGGAACGGTTCGGAACGGTTCAAAACAGTCAGGACCAGTTCTGAACGGTTCGGAACAGTCAGGACCAGTTCTGAGCGGTTCGGAACAGTCAGGAACGGTTCGGAACGGTTCGGAACAGTCAGAACCAGTTCGGAACGGTTTGGAACAGTTCTATTAGAACTTTAGAACTATAATTACTTCTTTAGAACTATTCGGGACCGTTTAGAACTGTTCCGAACAATTTGGAACTATTCGGGACCCTTTAGAACTGTTCGGGACCGTTTAGAACTGTTCCGAACCATTTGGAACTATTCGGGACCCTTTAGAACTATTCGGGACCCTTTAGAACTATTCGGGACCATTTAGAACTGTTCCGAACCATTTGGAACCATTCGGGACCCTTTAGAACTATTCGGGACCATTTAGAACTGTTCCGAACCATTTGGAACTATTCGGGACCCTTTAGAACTATTCGGGACCGTTTAGAACTGTTCCGAACCATTTGGAACCATTCGGGACCCTTTAGAACTATTCGGGACCATTTAGAACTGTTCCGAACCATTTGGAACTATTCGGGACCCTTTAGAACTATTCGGGACCCTTTAGAACTATTCGGGACCCTTTAGAACTATTCGGGACCGTTCAGAACTGTTCCGAACCATTTGGAACTATTCGGGACCCTTTAGAACTATTCGGGACCATTTAGAACTGTTCCGAACCATTTGGAACTATTCGGGACCCTTTAGAACTATTCGGGACCATTTAGAACTGTTCCGAACCATTTGGAACTATTCGGGACCCTTTAGAACTATTCGGGACCGTTCAGAACTGTTCCGAACCATTTGGAACTATTCGGGACCCTTTAGAACTATTCGGGACCATTTAGAACTGTTCCGAACCATTTGGAACCATTCGGGACCCTTTAGAACTATTCGGGACCATTTAGAACTGTTCCGAACCATTTGGAACTATTCGGGACCCTTTAGAACTATTCGGGACCGTTTAGAACTGTTCCGAACCATTTGGAACCATTCGGGACCCTTTAGAACTATTCGGGACCATTTAGAACTGTTCCGAACCATTTGGAACTATTCGGGACCCTTTAGAACTATTCGGGACCCTTTAGAACTATTCGGGACCGTTTAGAACTGTTCCGAACCATTTGGAACTATTCGGGACCCTTTAGAACTATTCGGGACCCTTTAGAACTATTCGGGACCGTTCAGAACTGTTCCGAACCATTTGGAACTATTCGGGACCCTTTAGAACTATTCGGGACCATTTAGAACTGTTCCGAACCATTTGGAACTATTCGGGACCCTTTAGAACTATTCGGGACCGTTCAGAACTGTTCCGAACCATTTGGAACTATTCGGGACCCTTTAGAACTATTCGGGACCATTTAGAACTGTTCCGAACCATTTGGAACCATTCGGGACCCTTTAGAACTATTCGGGACCATTTAGAACTGTTCCGAACCATTTGGAACCATTCGGGACCCTTTAGAACTATTCGGGACCATTTAGAACTGTTCCGAACCATTTGGAACCATTCGGGACCCTTTAGAACTATTCGGGACCGTTTAGAACTGTTCCGAACCATTTGGAACTATTCGGGACCCTTTAGAACTATTCGGGACCATTTAGAACTGTTCCGAACCATTTGGAACTATTCGGGACCCTTTAGAACTATTCGGGATCATTTAGAACTGTTCCGAACTATTTGGAACCATTCGGGACCCTTTAGAACTGTTCGGGACCGTTTAGAACTGTTCCGAACCATTTGGAATTATTCAGGACCATTTAGAACTATTCGGGACCATTTAGAACTGTTCCGCACCATTTGGAACTATTCGGGACCATTTAGAACTATTCGGGACCATTTAGAACTGTTCCGAACTATTTGGAACTATTCGGGACCATTTAGAACTATTCGGGACCATTTAGAACTATTCGGGACCATTTAGAACTGTTCCGAACTATTTGGAACTATTCGGGACCATTTAGAACTATTCGGGACCATTTAGAACTGTTCCGAACCATTTGGAACTATTTGGAACCCTTAGAACTATTCCGGACTATTTAGAACTGTTCCGAACTTTTTGGAACTATTCGGGACCGTTTAGAACTCTTCGAAACCGTTCAGATTTGTCACTAGTTATAAATTGAAATTCCACCCCTATCACCCCCAATGGGTTGGTTACATTACCGATTTTCAAAAAAAAACAGTCCCTTTTCGAATTATATATACATATATACATATATTCTCTTAAGGGTTGAATTTACCCCTAATAATAGAAACTACCCTCGTAGTGCACGCGTGCAAAATTATGCGCCCATCGGATTTGTAATTTTCGAATTTTAATCGAGACCCTAAATGCCCGTATAATATATTTAGACGAGCACCTCAGCACCGAGTACCGAGCGCCGACAACAGACCCGTTGGATAGTCGATGGACGGTCCGACGATAGCGATGAAAATTCAAGCCGATCCCCGAAAATATACACAGACGGGCTTTCGAGCATCGAGCGCCGAACGCCGAGCCGATACCGTCGAACG
>CAKJVH030000040.1:0-188354 GCA_918026865.1 Phyllotreta striolata
AATCACTTTATTTAGAATCATTTCTATACTTTTTAAAGGCTATTTGATCCTTTCCTTAAAAAAGTAAAGCTTTCGAAACAATTCTACGGTGTACGATAAAATCAAACGATTATGTAAATAACAACCTAAATTAACAACCAAATGAATTTGCAATGATTATAAGCTAATTAATAAACAAATTGGCCCACATTTAGCTTTTTCTTTTACTTATTTAATGAAATTCTAACATTAAACTGTTAGAAAATCAACAGGTGTATTTCAATGAAAAAAGAGGTACTGAAGCGTGGCTAATCGTTTTTAAGGGTGCAGACAGTTGTAAATTAATAAGTAACCATTAAATTAACTTACATTTTAAATTATTTCTGGTATTCCAAAGCGCTGAAAAAAATAAAAGTTACACAACACTATCACTAAGGTTCTAGTCAAAAATATCGCACCGAACACGATATTTTCTACACAAACGAGAAGTCCCCGAATACACAATAAAACGAAAAACCGATTTAGAAAACGCGAACCGAATTTGAATTAAAACTTAAATTAACCGGCCAAACTGAAAAGTTCGTACGGTTAATTCCGTTATAGACACAAAATGGCGCCAAGCCAAGCTTCTGAAACCGAAGTGACGCTTAGTTGAATCAGTGTTGCCAACTTTTTTTTTCTTCAGGTTTGCTTGAATGATTTGTTGTAAATCATATAATTATTGGTAATTTAAAAGTAGTAAGACAGTATTAAATTAGTTTAGTTAAAACAATTTTGAATCAGTTGTATAATTAAAAACAGGACTATAATAACCCGTTACTGAATACTACCACCGACAAAGGCCAATGAGCAGAAAGAAAAATGAAAATGACATGACATGACTGATGACATGACAAGTGACTTTGTTGTGGTGTTGTTCATAACAAAAATCAACATTGTATTTTTTAAGAAAAGGGATATAATTTCCTAATTTTGTAGCATTGGCACTATAAAAGAAGCGACAAATAAACCATCAGCAATATTCAGTATAATATTTTGGGTTTTTTCTGCCATTTTCTAGTTAGATCCAACAGTTCTTCCTTTGGTTGGAGAATCTTTCGTTAAAAGATGTTTCGCATGTAAGTATTTGCTAATAATATGTTAATAAAGCTAAACCTTATTCAGTTATGGTTGTATTGAACAAAAATTGTCAAAATTCGTTGAAATTTAACAAGCTAACACGTAATTTTTTGTACCTGTAGAATGAAAAGTAGTGTTAGATATTTCTCCTTACAACTTCCTTATTTTGCAGGCTTAGCAACAAAAATAGGAAGTAATTGACAACTATAAACGTAAAATGAACCACCAGCAGCGATTTTAGGACAATGTTTTGGATTTATTCTACTATTTTTGGCCTTTGATTGAAACCATTCTTCCTTCAATTGGAGTATCTTTGAGCACAAGAATAACGTATTGAAAACGTAAGTACTTACAAATAATATATTACTAAAGCAAAATATCATTCATACATAATCAATTTCAACAAGAATTATAAAAATATATTGGCAAATAACTTGATTATTTGTTACCCATATAATTTCTTTTAGAAAGGTTTCTTTTACTTACAATTTCCTTTATTTTATAGAATTGACACCCGAAAATAGAGGCAACTTTTAGCTAGAAACGTAGAAGAAAGAACCAGAACAGAATTATATTTTGTTATTTATTCATCATCTATTCCTTTATTCAAACAACTCTTCTTCGTTCGGGAAAATGTAAGTAATTACTAATATTTTTTAATAAAACAAAAGGTCATTTGATTACTTTTATTTGTATTATAAATCGTAAGTCTTTTAAGAATAAACAAGTAGCAAATGATTTTTGATTACTAGTACAATATAAAGTTGGATTTTTGTGTTACATATTTTTTTTTATTTTCTAGGATTGGATGAGAAGATTGGAAGCAAATGATAGTAGGTTTTAAGTGTAATTAATTTAATATTAAATAAAAAGTATTGGAATATTTAGTGTCACTTTATTGGTAAATACGTACGAAAAAAATAGCAACATTTAAAATATGCACTTATACCGAACGTCCAACTTCGAGCTGTACATAGAATAATTAGAAAGAGAGAAATCAGTCGAACTAAATAATTTAGAACGTTCTAAAATCATTTAAAATGCTCAAGAATCATTTACAATGTTTCAGAATCATTGAGAACTATCTAGAATCATTTAGAACGTTTCAGAACCGTTTGGAACGTTCAAGAATTATTTAGAATACTTTGAAGACAAAGTAGTCTTGAAAACAGAAGAAAACGTTCGAAATTCCAAAGAAACTCTTCAAATTGTCCAAATTAGCTATATGGATAATCTTTTCCCGTTCTAATACTCTCTCGAAAGTCTTGAAACAGCTTCATAAACCTGAAAAATAGAACAAAAAATCATTAAAAAAAAGGTTCATTTTCTAGAAAATTTAAATCTTACCTTTTCAGTATTCATTTTGAAGATGTAATAGTCTTGAAAACGGAAGAAAACTGTTAAAATTCCAAAGAAGCTCTCCAAATTATCCAAATTGACTGTATTGCTAATCATATCGAGTTCTAATCCTCTCTCATAAGGCTTGAAACAGCTTTATAATCCTGAAAAATAGAATAAAAATCATTAAAAAAAGGTTCATTCTCATAGAAAATTCAATTCTTACCTTTTTAGAATTCATTTTGAAGACATAATAGTCTTGAAAACGGAAGAAAACGGTCGAAATTCCAAGGAAACTCCAAATTATCCAAATTGACTGTATTGTTAGTCATATCGAGTTCTAATCCTCTCTCATAAGGCTTGAAACAGCTTCATAATCCTGAAAAATAGAAAAAAAAATCATTAAAAAAAGGTTCATTCTCATAGAAAATTCAATTCTTACCTTTTTAGAATTCATTTTGAAGACATAATAGTCTTGAAAACGGAAGAAAATGGTCGAAATTGCAAGGAAACTCTCCAAATTATCCAAATTGACTGTATTGCTAGTCATATCGAGTTCTAATCCTCTCTCATAAGGCTTGAAACAGCATTATTATCCTGAAAAATAGAATAAACATCATTAAAAATGGGTTCATTCTTATAGAAAATTTAATTCTTACCTTTTCAGTATTCAATTTGAAGATATAATAGTCTTGAAAACGGAAGAAAATGGTCGAAATTGCAAGGAAACTCTCCAAATTATCCAAATTGACTGTATTGCTAGTCATATCGAGTTCTAATCCTCTCTCATAAGGCTTGAAACAGCATTATTATCCTGAAAAATAGAATAAACATCATTAAAAATGGGTTCATTCTTATAGAAAATTTAATTCTTACCTTTTCAGTATTCAATTTGAAGATATAATAGTCTTGAAAACGGAAGAAAATGGTCGAAATTGCAAGGAAACTCTCCAAATTGTCCAAATTAACTGTATTGCTAGTCATATCGAGTTCTAATCCTCTCTCATAAGGCTTGAAACAGCATTATAATCCTGAAAAATAGAATAAACATCATTAAAAATGGGTTCATTCTTAAAGAAAATTTAATTCTTACCTTTTCAGTATTCAATTTGAAGACATAATAGTCTTGAGAACGGAAGAAAACTGTCAAATTTCCAAGGAAACTCTCCAAATTATCCAAATTGACTGTATTGCTAGTCATATCGAGTTCTAATCCTCTCTCATAAGGCTTGAAACAGCTTTATAATCCTGAAAAATAGAATAAACATTATTAAAAATGGGTTCATTCTTATAGAAAATTTAATTCTTACCTTTTCAGTATTCAATTTGAAGACATAATAGTCTTGAGAACGGAAGAAAACTGTCAAATTTCCAAGGAAACTCTCCAAATTGTCCAAATTAACTGTATTGCTAGTCATATCGAGTTCTAATCCTCTCTCATAAGGCTTGAAACAGCATTATAATCCTGAAAAATAGAATAAACATCATTAAAAATGGGTTCATTCTTAAAGAAAATTTAATTCTTACCTTTTCAGTATTCAATTTGAAGACATAATAGTCTTGAGAACGGAAGAAAACTGTCAAATTTCCAAGGAAACTCTCCAAATTATCCAAATTGACTGTATTGCTAGTCATATCGAGTTCTAATCCTCTCTCATAAGGCTTGAAACAGCTGAATAATCCTGAAAAATAGAATAAACATCATTAAAAATGGGTTCATTCTTATAGAAAATTTAATTCTTACCTTTTCAGTATTCAATTTGAAGATATAATAGTCTTGAAAACGGAAGAAAACGGTCGAAATTCCAAGGAAACTCTCCAAATTATCCAAATTGACTGTATTGTTAGTCATATCGAGTTCTAATGCTCACTCATAAGGCTTGAAACAGCATTATAATCCTGAAAAATAGAAAAAAAACATTACAAATGGATTTATTCCCATAGAAAATTCAATTCTTACCTTTTTAGAATTCATTTTGAAGACATAATAGTCTTGAAAACAAAAGAAAACGGTCGAAATTCAAAGGAAGCTCTTCAAATTGTCCAAATGAGCTATATGGATAATCATTTCGTGTTCTAATACCCTCTCGAAAGTCTTGGAACAGCTTCATAAACCTGAAAAATAGAAAAAAAACATTAAAAATGGGTTTATTCTTATAGAAAATTCAATTCTTACCTTTTCAGTATTCATTTTAAGGACAGAGTAGTCTTGAAAACAGAACAAAACGGTCAAAATAGCTTCATAATCCTGAAAAAATAGAAAAAGAATCAATAAAAATTGGTTCATTCTCATAGAAAATTCAATTCTTACATTTTTAGTATTCATTTTAAAGGTAAAAGCATTCTGATAAAAGGTAGAAAACGGTAAATAATACAATGAAACTCTAAATTACTCAAATTTACTCTTTTTAATTTTACTGATAACAAAAAATCATTCGTTACCAAGTTATTTTTCAACCAATTTTAATGATTTCTGTTTTAAATAAGTGTATTCGAATGATATTTTGTCCTGTTAACATATTATTAGTAAGTACTTACGTTTTAAACACATTATTTGGGTAACCGAAGATACTCCGATCGAAGTAAAAGATGTTTCGAAGAATGGTAAAAATCGCAAAAAAAATCCAAAATATTGTCCTAATTGTTGTTGGTGGTTTGCTTTACGTTTCTAGTAGTCATTTACTTCCTATTTTTCAGTGTCAATCCTGCAAAATAAGGTGAAATTATAAGTATTAAAAGTTCCTTTTTATTCTACGGGTAACAAAAAATCATTCGATACTTTGTTAAATATCAATAAATTTTTACGATTTCCGTATAAAACAATCTTAATCGAATGATATTTTGTGTTAATAAAGCATTTTATCAAGTACTTACGATTTAAGCAGCTTATACTTTTGAATAAAAGTAACCCACGTAGTTCTTTGAACGAAGGTAAAATGTTTGGTTCATTCATCTTCGTTATTTCTGGACCGATTTCAATCATTTTCTCTTTAAAACGACGCTTACTTAGTTCTCTTTCGACATATCCATACTCTGGAAATGGTTCTTACACCCAAAAAGTGGTATTCCTCCAAATGTAACACCATGTATTGAGGTAGGATTTTCTAAGTAGACCATTCTTCGAATCCAAATATCGACTAATAATCGACGGAATTTACCACAATATACTTACTGGGACCTTCTTTTCAACATCAGTTTGGTAATAATCGTGAAATATAGGCTGCAGGTCTTCTAAAAAGTAAAATAATTTGGTTAAAAAGCGGCTTTATGAAACTTAACCTACAATGTTTTAAATGGGTTTATTCTTATACGGGGCCATTTAAATATCGTAGGTTGTTTTGTAAAGGTATTAATATCGTCAAATAAGCTCACTTACCTTGAATTTATCGCTGAAAATCCATTAAAAATGCGAAATTAAACGGATCGAAGCGCAAGTATCTTTTCCGACGGTAGTTTCAAATGACACTGTTGACACTTGACAGTTTTGGCATTTTCCATTTCCAAATTTCTAAACGAATTTTAAACGGATTATTTAACTTAATCTTGTTTATTTTTACAGATTATGCAACAAAAAAGGTTGCTGAAACGATTTTTTATTCATTTACTTACATTTACGTAGGTATCGTAAGGTTTATGTAGACACTCACCCGAATGGTAAAAGGCCTATGAATCTTCTTCGTTAATTCTTTACCGATTTTTATCGCTTTTTTCTTTAAAATGACCACTATTTAGTCTTCTTTCGGTAGATCTATACTTTACAAACAATTCTTACACCCAAAAAGTGGTATTCCTCCAAATGTAACACCATGTATTGAGGTAGGATTTTCTACGTAGACCATTCTTCGAATCCAAATATTGACTAATAATCGACGGAATTTACCACAATATGCTTACTGGGACCTTGTTTTCATCTTCAGTTAGGTATTTTCGGTCAAATATAGGCTGCAGGTCCTCTAAAAAGTAAAATAATCTGCTTAATAAACGGCTTTATGCAACTTAACCTTGCAATTTTTAAATCGGTTATATCTTATTCGGGACCATTTAAATATCGTAGAAGATTGTTTGTAGAGGTATTAAATTGTCAAATAAGCTTACTTACCTTGAATTTAACGTTGAAAATCCATTAAAAAAGCGAAATTAGGCGGATCGAAGCGCAAGCGACCCGTCCCGTCGGCAGTTTCAAATGACACTGTTGACATATTCAAATTTCTCGACGAAATTTTTTTAGCTGGTTATTTATTCTCCTTTATTTTTACAAATTATTCAATAAAACGCTCGTAGAAACGATTTTTTATTCATTTTCTTAGATATAATTGGGTAATTTCAAAATTTCTCGGAGATCGGTTCGCCGAGTGAAGGTTCGGCAAAATTCGGATCCACGCGAAAGTACGAAAAATGACACAAAATTACGTACACTTCAAAAATTTTCAACATGGCCGACAATTTTCATTTTCAAATCGCGATTGTGAGCGAAAACGAATTTAGTCGGGGAAAAGACGGTCATTTTCGTAATCAGCGGGTCCGTTTTCATCTTCCTACACCCCTCTCCGTCCCCGAATAATTCAAAAAGAATAAATCTCGCCAATCAATAGGATGACGCCTGGGGTTTTAGTATATATAAGACTCGCTTTTGCTCGGAAAGGGGGCTGCGCCCCCTTTCAACCCCCCCGCGGCCAAAAGGCAAGGCCTGACGGCCTTGCCTTTAGTGCCGCGGTTTTGGCCGCTGCCTTATACTCTGAACGAATGTATTTGACATAAAAAAAATTTGCTTTAAAATTATTTGTGATCCTTTATTTTCATTTCTATTTATAATTTCTCTCCTGATTTTCCTTTGTCGGCCCTAAAAATAAAAAAAATAGTCGAAATCAAAGAGTGAAGTTAGAAACCCAACTTCAAAAATCTCAAAAATCACTTCATGCAAAAAAATACAAGTGATTTTTGAATTTTAATCAGAACTATTGAGAACTGAAGTTAGGTTTCTAACTTCACACATTCGATATCTAATATTTCTTTTTTGCCAAACAATATATCATTCATTACTTTATTAATTTTTAAAGGATTTATTAAGCATAAATGTAATCGAATATTTCGTTAGACTAAGACATTTTATTAATGACTTACGAATTCAGTACGGAGATGGCAGCACATTTTCGAGTCACTTCTGTGCGAGTCACAAAAAATCGTGATAGAATCTTCTTAATTGGATTCTAGATAAAATCTAATTTAATAAGATAGAGTTTAAGTAATTAAACAATATTCGCCAATTATATGTGGTTCATTTATTGCAGTTCAATTCATTCAATTCTACGATAATTTTAAAATTTCCGCCTCATAAATGCCATAAAAATAAAAAAAAATCCTGTTTTTCAATTTCTTAAGTTCTGTGTGAATGTGTTAGATGGCAGCACATTTTCGAGTCACAAAAATTCGTGATAGTTTCCCAACTAATTAGTAATTAGTCTACATATTGTTCTTCTATGGTAGTCTGTGAGACGATTTGTTTACATCTCAAACTAACATTATGATAACAAATGACTTATATCCTTCGAAAAGATTTAGGCTTTGCCTATGGAGTAATTCAGCCCTTTTTGTACATTTGCTTGATGTTAAATCTTCTTTTTTACTTAATGATTAATGACAATGACTTATTTGGCAATTGACATTACTGACATGTCGACTTGTGCGAATTTTAACAAAACTCCTAACATAAACAAAACAGTTGTGATACAAAATTATACCAATTTAACTAAAGAACAACTTAGATAATAATGGAAAACTAGGAGAACTACAATAGTAGGTAAGATTTCGGCGTTAGATCTGTTCACTATTAATATAACAACTACAATTTCCTTTAATTTAGGATTACAAGGTAAAGTAAAGAACAACGTTTACATAAGATGTAAGAAATTCATCAATAAGAAGACAAGATGCCCTAATCGCTGATCAGGAGGCCTACCTAAGTTTTTCTTTAATTAAGTTTGTAAAACAAACACGCTTAAACTTCACCATCGTAGTATTTCGAAAGAAAGTAGAACTGTCCAATCAAAGAAGACATTGTAGAAAAACTTTAACATACCAATTAACAAACCAATTGAAGAGTTGAAATAGTAAGTATAAAATGTTGTTCAGTATTACTAATGCATATTATACTATTAATACATAATTAATATTGGTTATTTCCAGGATGATGAATCTTATACGAAATGTTAAGTTAATGAATTTACGATTGTTACAACTCCAATAGATATAGAACATACATACCAGGAACACTGATCCAGAGAATTTCGATTATATGTATTGCTGTGTTCTGCAGAAGTAAATCGAGAGGTTATTTAATAAACCTAATGGATCTTTTAGTAACGGTTTACAAATCCTCCTTTGTTGCGATGTAAATATGTATTCATTTTACTTCTAAGCATTATCTTTGTTGTTGAAATGTTCAATAACATTTTTTAATTTTTAGGTTATTTTACATAGAATTCGGTGAAATATAAAAGCAACTAACTAATGTATTAGTTAGTTAAAACTCCATTTAATTGTTACGTACATCTCGGATTGGAACAAATTCAACCAGATTATCAAAATACCATCTTGATATGTACCATTTCGAAGTACCAATTAACCAGGTAACATTTCTAACATAACTCACGCAGTAGTTAGGAAGAATATATTTACTTAGATGGGTGTGAAATAGTTCAGTAATTTAATAATACTGTTTTTACTTTATAGCTTCCTTGTCAAGATATTGTATTGCGTCAGCTCTAGATCAAAAGTATATTATTTTTAGTTTCATGTAAGTAAGTAAGTTTCACCTTTTATGAATAATGCTAATTGAACATTTTTCAGATGTCGATTTAGATGTCGATGGTGTTATGATGCACCTACCGATCTTCTAGTAATCAAGAAGTGGCTAACAAATTATGTAAGGTGGCGGTGAGACTTTGAAATACATCAGTGCATGTACTAAATATTCTACCATGTGCCTTAATTGTATTAAGAAAAATCTGCTAATTTAGTGCCAATAAACCCAGGTAACATGTTAATGTTTGTATGTGTGTGTGTGGGTGTGTGGGTGTATGTGTGAAATAGTGTAGTATAAATTAATAATAACGTTTTTACTTTTTAGCATCAACTGGGATATCGTCCTTGACAAGATCTTTTATTACATTGGCTTCAGAAGATTGCATACTGAAACATGAGAGAGAAATATTAAGAGTTTTCGTTTCAAAATTAATTTAAATAACATTCTTTTTACGTTTCTATACGAGTCCTGTTTATTATCTCATAGTTTATACTGAGAACAAAAAAACAATAAGATGCATCAACGAAAAAGTGTATTATTTTTAGTTTTATCTATGTAAAAATTTATCATTTATGATTAACTCTAATTATTGTAGATTTTTTGTAAATAAATAAAGTATTTACAGATAAATGGTTGTCTATCTTATTTCTATTTTGTCAATTAAACATAAAAAAATGCAATAGTTTTGTTACTAACCACATGATATGATTTCTAATGTAATTCAGTTGTCAACGAGGTATTTATTAGATAAATTGGTTGCCTATCTATTAGTGTCTATTTTGCAAATTAAAAAATGCAATAGCCTTTTTAATGTTTAACAATTTCATTTCTTACCTATACAATAAGTTGATAGATATTATTTGTATGTAATCTTAAGTATAATAGTATTATCTAATCAGTTCTTCCATGTTAAATTTTAATTTAATTTATTCCAGTCATATAATAGCAAAGTACATATATAGAAATTAGATCTAAGATTTCGATGAGAATTGGAACATTGTATTAAACATTAAACATTGTATATTGTTCAATGTTAACTATGCCTAAGTGTTCAATTAATTTATTAAAAATGAATTAATTGAATTAATTTCTAATCGAACTTTAAAACGAAATCTACAAGCAGCAGGAGGAGCCTTTTAAACTGACGATGAGATGGCGCTCCCATCAGCTTAGAAAAATCAATAATTTGACGCATGCGAGTTGTTACCAAATTTTGCTAGTTTCTTGGGAAAATATAAACTGGTCAAATTAATTATTAAATTAATCGAAAATTAAATTAACCGCGTAAGCACAGTGAATAAACTACTGAATACCTTCATCATAATATTAAACTAAATTAATATATCAGTAGACCTATAAAACTCAAATACAATTATATTATTTGCAACATTGTCTTATTTTTTTTAATTCTAAAGATAAAAATAATTCTAAAAGACCTCAATATGACGTATTAAAGGTATAGTTATTAATTAATTAATTAATCGAAAATCATTGTTATATTTGTATAGTATAAAAGGTAACTGTAAAAAACGCAAAGTAAAAAAAACAAATATACCTAAAGTTTTAAAGTTTTTATTTTCCCATTACTTAGAATCTAAAGTTTCAATTAATGGGGGTGCCCACCCCGCATCAACGAAAACATATAACTCTGATTTCGTTTTGAGAGCGGCGACGGCGGCGTAATTTTACAAAACAAATTAATAAATGTTGACAAAAAATTGAATTACCTGAAAAATAAAAGAGTTCCTTTCCACACCACCTTAAATAATATAATTTTACAACGAATAGAAGAAAAGTTTCAATAAAATAAATGTAGGTACTAAAATGATAAGGAAACAAAAATCGTTATTTTTTATAAAATTACATATTATGAGGTAGAACTCCGAAGGTGCGTTAAGGTTTTTTACGTGCCTTTCGCCAGTAGCCATATTCACGTATCGAATAAATAAGTGAAATGAGAGTAGAAATGAGTAATTATTTAGAACTTTAATATAATTATTTCTTTACCAAAGTATTAGTGACGGCTTAATTGTTTGAGTTTTTGTAGATGTTATAAATCTACATGGTTGGGGGCCACTAATTATGCGCTCCTCGTTTTACTTTGGAACCAATATTTATTTTTAATTTAAATCATATCACATGTCAGTTCCAAATGAAACGGTGCATCATTTCAATTAGAAATATATAGGTACCCTATGTTTGTATTTATAAACATTTATTTTATAATCGTCTACATATATATTTCCATTGAACGGTGCTCTGGCAGCGCAAGGCAATTATTCAAGTCGGAGTGGCGCTTATATGTAAATTTCTCCGACTGGGACCATATCACATTTTTTTTTGCTTTGATTTATTAACCAAATTAATATAATTGATAAACCTTTTTACTACTTATATATTTAATACATACTTTTAATTAAATGAGAAAAAAATTAAATTGGATAATGTCAATTAATATTAATTGTTTAATAATAGTTTTATAATGTGTAAGGAGCCGTCGTCCCGCCATATTTATTTGGCCAGAGCACATGGCGCTCGCTCGAACCATTTACGATATATATATATATATATATCGTACAAACAATTTTTGTATAAAACCCAATATTTGGTAAAATTATTGAATCATAATGAATCTCGTTATTCTGCTAAATTTTACAATATAGTATCATAGTCATGGTATAATAGTAGATGCTGTAAAAAATAGATAAAAAATTCCAGGAATTAATAATGCACCTTTTTTTACCTTTGGTATTTTCTATCCAATGTACAGCATACTATTTTAGTGTCAACATTACAAAACAAAGACTCTAAAATATCTTTGACTTTGGTCCATTCTAATCTGTCTAAGCCACAACCCAACATTGGAATGCCTAAGTATTTAATATTGTGGTTTCTTACGTGGTCTCGGAGTAACCTAGCGGACTGTTCAAAGCTCTTATATGTAGGTTTTTCATTTGATTTGTTTTTGGTTACTAAATAATAAATGTAACGATCGCCACGGCTCGTTTGTTGTTTTAAAATGGCCAGTCCGCCAGCTTGTTGCTTTTGTTTATGTAATTTATCTACAGATTTGAATGTTGATTTGAATTGAACTGCAATACCTTTTCTCATTTGCAAATCAGCCGCTACACAATGAGCCAACGAATATTTGGGAGATAAATCAAATAAATCTTGAACTTTAACTTTAATCTTATTACGTCGTTGACCACTCATTTTTAATCTTACACATATACTATATACCTGTGGAAATAATATTAAATTATTAGAGTATTTAAATTCTATTCACTTAGTCAATCACTACCACTATAGACTAATGTTTCACAATCACAAATGATTCGAAAGTTTGAATAACAGAATCACATCAGATTTTGTACTGCTCAACAACTGTCAAGCTCAACAACTGACTGCATTATTTTTATAATATTCATGAGAAATGCAGTGTTGTCAACTCTGTTAAAGCTTTTATAGTATTAGAACAGGACAAAATATAGTACAAAACAGAAAAAAAACGAATAAACCTATACAAGGTGTTCCATAATGACATGCTAATATTTAAGGGGGCGATTCTTGGACCCATTTAAAGAAAAAAACTTTATGTCCTAAACCTAAAATGTATTATTTTTTAATTTTAGCACAGCGGCTAATGTAGCGGCAGCGTACAAATAAATGCATTTATTTTTTTTATCCGAAACAGTGAGTCGTACGGAATAAAGCCAAGAAATAAAATTTGTTCTAAATTGAAGAGGATTTCGAAAATAATTTTTATTTTAATATTAGGCAGTGGCGTATCAGTTTTTTCTCAAAAAATATATAATGCAAAACCCAAACGGACGCCACTGGTGAAAATAATAAAATTATTTGTACATTAGAAAATGCATCTTGATTCATAGAAGACTTGTGCAAAATTTCATAAAGATGTTCACAATAGTATCACAGTTATTAAAAAAAATGATTTTTTTTCAGACCCTACTGTAAATTGATAGAAAGTGTAAATTTATACTGCATTAAATTATTACTTATAAGTATCGTTATTCTCGAAAAATATATATGTGTATGTATTGTACAAAATACTTGACAATTTCGTACCTCTGGCAACTCTGTTGTAAAAGGTTCGAAGTTACTTCGAAATTACTAAATAACAAGTTACGTTCCATAATTTGATAGATATTCCATTAATTTTAATATCTTTTCATTGTATTAAAATTGAAATTTTATCCTTAAAGGTATAATCTCAAAAACAAATTGACACATGTATAAATTTCTTTTTATTTTCAGAAAAAAGTAACGATTCTAATGACGTCCCCCTCGATATATAAATTGACGTGTCTGAACGATTTTTCATTTTTTCTACCCAAAAACACGTGTTTCCTTCTTAAAAATGTGCCACCCTGTATACGTATAAATATCCCCTAAATTACTCCCACTCCCGTCGTCTTTCCTAATGATTTTTATAGAGTTTTGATACGTTATTTTAAACGAGTTATTAAAACTATAAATAAAAAGTAAAAAAAAACTCAAAAACGTAAACTTAAACTTTTATTTTAAATTATTATATTAGACAAAAAACGTATAATTAAATTGAATGGGGCGGCCGCCCCGCGTATCTCCGACTCCTTCATTACGGCGGCGGCGGCGGCCGCCCCTGCCCCTCCGTCGGCCCCGCCCTCCTCTTCCACCCCGACCCCGACCACCCCGCCCTCTAGATGTCGACGTGGATACTGAAATTAAAATTAAAAAGTTATTATTAAATAAGTTTCATTATTAATAATTAAAAGGAAATTGAAAGGTTTTTAATAATATATCACCGGAATATAGACAAAAAATATTTTGTCTATATTCCGGCCGTTTATTATTAGTTATTATTAGATTCTGTACTTACTCGTAGAGGCGATTGACGCATATGGCGCTAGCGCCAGCTGGGGCCCCGCCGCCGCCATATATGGCGTCGGCGGGGGCGCCGGGTATGGCGCTAGCGGAGGCGTTCTCGGTGGCGCCGGGTGGGGGGCCTGCTGGGGCGCCATATATGGCGCCGACGGCCAGGGCGCCCATTGGGGCGCCGGGAATGGCGCCGGCTGGGGCGCCGGGTAGGGCGCCAGCGGGGGCGTCGTCGGGCGCTCCTGGTATCCCGCCATATATGGCGCCGGCGGGGGCGCCGGGTACGGGGCTGGAGGGGGCGTCCTCAGGGGCGCCTGGTATGGCGCCAGCAGGTGCGCCATTAACGGCGCCGGCGACCAGGGCACCCATTGGGGCGCCGGGAATGGCGAAGGCTGGGGCGCCGGGTAGGGCGCCAGCGGCGGCGGCTCGTCTACGTCTACCAACTCCTGGTCTGCAAAAAATATTCAAATTAAAATAAATGTATTATTGACTTGTTACCTTTGTGGTCATTACAAGTAAATTCAGTATGTAAACAAAATTTTGATTTTTTATGATAAATTAAAAAATAACCTTCTACTATAATTCGAAATTCAATTTACAAACATATTTCAAAATAAAATTTACAAAGCTATTGAATACTAACACATTGTGTAATGAAATTATTTGTGAATTGATTTTACATGATGAAACATGCATACATATTTTTGTTGGATAACTTACCAATTCGGCTCATGGTTTAAATACAAATGAACGATATTCGGGATTACAAGGAATGTCAGGGTTGTTCTAATATCTACGGTGTTGCCACTTTTTATACACAATTCGAAAGACGAATAAAAGATTTTATCAATTATTTATATTAAGAAAACGAATTAATTCAATTCAATAGATTGTTAAAACAATCAAAGAATTATAAAAGTATATTTTTATCATAGTTATACGATATTAGTTTAGATAATATTCGTAAAGATAACTTTGGCAACGTTTTATACTTGACTAAAAAACAAACGGTCAACTTAGACGTAACGTCAAAATTAGGAACTAGAAATATTGAAATATAGAGGGAAATTTAAAAACAATCATCCGTATTTGGGGCTTTTTTCAAGTTATATAAGTTAGTCATGGCAAAAAAATACCATGTAAGAGTAAACCTCGGCGCTTATTTTGTATTACGCGGCGCAATTTATTAAATCGAATTTATCGATTTTCTCGAATTTTTCGTCGTGATTCGGAGTAACAGCCACCTATACGGGAAACTGCGGATAATAATTGAATTCCTAGACAACCTTCTGTGGAACTGCATAGAAAATCTTACGCTCTTAAATATGTCTGCAAAATTTCGGGACCGATATAGAAATGTAACTTAATAATAAAAGCTTCTGTACATTTTTTTTTGAAATATCTATTCATGATTTTTTAAATTACCAAACGAAAGTTACTTTCTGAAAGCAACAAATGTCTTTAGATCAGTCTATATTGCGTAGAAATCTGCACTTATCTGTACAAATAGTAATTAATAAAATGAATAAATCAAATTTATCAACCAATCAGGTTACGTTACATTGGTAATAAAATAAAAAAATCAATTTTTAATAATCACATTTATTGAGATTAATTCAAAAATATAGCAATTTAAAAAGCTTACCTATTAAAAACTAATACTAAAAAAAATATAAATTATAAAATATGTAAAGGACACAATTATGATAAAATCTTATCCTATCCATCATAAATTTTAACATACAATAACTATGTACATGACTATTAAGTAATGAATAAGTAAATATCAGTATATTAACAAGGAGTACGACGTCTACGATACTACTATTATATGTTTAATAAACAATATTAATTTAGAAAAAATAATAAAGTCAAAAGATACAATTAGATCCTTCATATTCTTAACAATTGTAATGTCATTCAACGTAAGTAAGCTAAGGATAAACGACCCAGGAATTCCTTAAAATGGTTGAATGGAAAAAAGAGAGAAAAGTTATTCTACCTGCGCTTGTATAGGTATAATCAAATGTGTTTGCAATATGGTCAAATATATGAGTTAAACAAAGGAATATTATTAACATAACAGTGGTTAGAGTGAGAAAGTTGAAATCCCATTAAACCCGCTTTTTTGCCTATATTGCCAACAAATTTGCATCTACGTGTATAAAATATGATTTATTAGTGTGTCGGGCGGGATCATAAAACCTTCTCTTTTCGGGCTACGTATAGGTTCTCATTACGATGCAATAAAATCTATTTGCAATACTATCTCGTTTCGTGCGTTTTACACTTTACAATTTTAGCTAATTTAGAATACCTACTTTTATCTTAGATATTATGTCTCTTAGTCTATTCGTCGGTTAAGTCGTTTAAGTCTATCGGTCGGTTGAGAAATAACAACTAATATTCTTACTTACATATAGAAAAGATATTTTTTATTTCTTAAATTTTACATTCGCTTTTGCTCGAAAGAAGAAAAAAATTATAAATACAATATAGGTAATTCAAAATAAGGGAATTTCTTAGAAGAATAAATTTAAACCTTCCGAATTACTGTGTAGATATACCATTTGATATTAAAGCTTCTCTTCGAAGAAAGAGACACGAATAAATCTCGTCGTACCTATTAATAATAGTACCTATCTCATTACCTAAATACCCTTATCGGATAAATGATTTACGCACGAAACGAGAGGAATAATTTCCAAAATGTTTAAAGCGCCCGATACGAGAGGGTTGCAGGTAGTTTCTGATTTCCGCCCGAAACGAGAAATCACTATAAAATATTATATTATTTATTAATGGATTTCTATAATTTAATTTGATGGTACTTGTCCATTTTCTTTTCGTTGAATTGAACGTTGAACGTTCAATTAACCATAGTAACTTTAAAGAACTGGGTTGTACCATCGTTGAGTGTTTTGATACTTCCATATTCCCTGAAAAATAAAAAAAAAATGTAAAAACGAAGTATATTTATATATGCGTATTGAATGCAACATAATTTATAATGAAACTAAATAACAGTGTAAAATTTCTATTATGTACAAAATACTGTTCAGTTAATGTTTATGGAACATTCAGTTTAAATATAAGGACATTATACATTTTTTCAAATTTTTCGTTTTCGTTTAGATATACATATTGATTCATTTTAGTTTGCAATGTAGGCTAAAGGTGCAACAAAGACTACTTCCATTAGATACATATCCCACTTCAATTAGACAAAAAGAAAGGGTGATATTGTTTCATTACAACTGTATGAATCTGACAACTGTTATTATAATAATCTTTCATTAGTCAATAGGATTGACCATATTGCAAACTTTTATACACTTATGTGTAGAGTAAGGAATCCTTCAAACGAAAGTTGTGATTTCAAAAAATATACTATTTGGTAAACATAACGTTACACCGGGTGTCCAGGTTGCTTGTCGGAACCTCGGCAAAAACGAGGCATTCGTTCAGATGTGATAGTAAATACTATGAATGTCACTTTACGTAACCAAACATATACCGTCATATAAAAAAACAGTTGACTTTCACACGTCATTTTTACGCCAATTTGGCAGCGGCATCCAATGCAGTTTAATTGCAGCGCATTTTATGAAAATATATACTTTATGGGGCATATAATTAGAAATAACAAAGTTATAAGGGTGCGACAGGCAACTTGGGACACCTGGTATACTAAAATGCAGTACTATACTCTATTCAGCCAACGTGTGGAGTAATAAAATTACGATTTTCGGACAGATTAACGCAAGTCATTTTCTATTGGTGCATTACTAAGTACAGGCGGGGTAACTGGTGGCCTGGTGGCAAGAATACCGTAGAGAAATAATTATCTATACTTGGCGCGTTTGGAAGACGGTGTAATAAAAATGTCAGCCGGTTCCAAAATATCCCTACCCCAGTACGGCAAAATCCTGTACAATGATCGATTCGATCGATCGAAATCTCGCACATAGCCTACAATTACTCAAAACCATTCACAGAGTATCAAATTTTAGGCCGGCCAATGGGGGAGTGAGTGATACCAACGGCTCGTTAACACCCCGGGTGGACTTCAGCTGATTAATGTGTTTATTACTCCGTCTTCCAAACGCGCCAAGTATACATCAACCTATATAAAATTGACGCCTATGAATGGTCTGTGAATTCTAGTTGTTTAAAACGGGTTGTAAAATGTTTCTTCCCATCTGCGCAAAAATGATTTATTACTCTACGCGTTGGCTGAATAGAGTATAATATACAACTAATATACTTACAAGAAATACATAAAATGAAGGCACAGTTTCATCCCTGAAGTCTGACCGGTCAATCTCCTACCATACATCTTTTGTTTGCCTGTACCTGAATCGAAATGCCTTCGAAAAGGCTTCGCACCAATAAGCACCTCCTATATTATACTTCTCCGATTTGAACATTGGACGAACGAGGACGTCCCTAAAAAGTGAAACACCAATAAAATAAAGAGATTGAAAAAGAAATGGAGGTAGAGAGAGAAAAGTATAGTAGTGAAGTAAAAGAGAGAAATAAAAGGAAATGTGATATAACAATAACAGCTGGGACTAACGGGACAGCGATAAAAATGTATTGGTACATTTTAGGATTATAAACTGATTTTAACCGAGATAGGTAGTATCGTGCATATTGTAAAAATTACTATTTACTTATTAAATATTTTCGATTCTCCTTGTCTGTATCTCTAGAACTTCTAATAACCAAAGCCATACTTCAAAAAAGTCACGTTGAATCATCGTTGGATATTGTTGTTATTGTTGTCTTTTGCGGGCAGGTCTTGTCAGTCCCGCAACCGATACTTTTTGTAGTTTCTTGATTTCTAAAAAATTATAAAATATAATAAAATAGAAGTACATAATAATAAAAATTTTCATAACTTTGAAGAAATATTTGATCGAAATTTATCTTCCTATTGACACCTCTTCTCTTTCTGTTTCTTCATTCTTCAAATTGTTTTCTTACGATCTCATGTGTGTTGCCTATGCCTTTGGTATTTAGTTGATAGAAAACCTGAAAAAAAAAACGTTAATTAAAAAACTACTTATTATAACAATAAATTTAAAATTAAATAAGAAATTTTATAAATTTGATACTAAATGAAGCTATCAATATTATAGTTACATCTGCTGTTAATATCTGTCTTCTTTTGGTAATTCTCGTTCATTTTTTTTGCGAATGTTCTAATGAATGTTATTTCCTTTGATTTTGAGCTGCTAGTACGCTCCAAATATTACTTATACTTCAACAATTTAACATTGCTATTTATATACCTATACCTAAATTGGCGAAAACAGTGTTTGATTAGTATGAATTCATTTAATCCGTTCGTTACAACTTACTTCCTTTGTGTTTTTCGCTCAGCGAATTATTTTTGAATAGTCAAAGTGCTTGTGTCGTCTAAATTTCATTTACTGTACGTACATTTGTTTGTTCTTATTTATTCTAAAAATTATTTACAAGTTAAAATCAATAAATTAATAAAGCTTAATCTGTACTTACATACAGTGTGTCCGTAAAGTCCCGGAACATGCGAGTATCTCGAAAACGGCAAGTTTTTTTAAAAACCGCCGAAACTTTATTATTTTTCCAGCTATTCTTTAGCCTATTTAGTTGTTAGCAAAAAACATTTTTTTAAATTACAACTTCTATTTCTTATTGCATTTTTGGAAAGCTGCAGTTTCCTGAGTACATTGATGTGGAAATCTTCAAATATAATCTGTAATTTTACAAAACAAATTAATAAATGTAGACAAAAAAATAGAATTACCTGAAAAATAATAGAGTTCTTTTCCACACCACCTTAAATAATATAATTTTACAACGAATAGAACAAGAAAAGATTTAATAAAAATGTACTAAAATGATAAGGAATGATAAGGAAACGAAAATTCACTAGTCGTTATAAAATTACATATTATGAGGTAGAACTCCGAAGGTGCGTTAAGGTTTTTTACGTGCCTTTCGCCAGTAGCCATATTCACGTATCGAATAAAATTTATTACTTTTTATTTGTTTAAAATAGTTAATAGCAGAAATGAGTATTTATTTAGTACTTTACTATAATTATTTCTTAACCAAAGTATTAGTGACGGCTTTATTGTTTGAATTTTTGTAGATTTTATAAATCTACATGGTTGGGGGCCAATAATTCTGCGCTCCTCGTTCTACTTAAAAATCAATATTTTTTTTAATTTAAATTATATCGGACAAGTTCTTAAATGAAACGGGGCGTAGTGTCAATCAGGATATATAGGAATATTATTTGTATTCATTTAAATACATTAATTTCGTCTATATATTTCTGTTGAACGGTGCTCTGGCAGCGCAAGGCTATTATTTAAGTCGGAGTGGCGCTTGTATGTATATAAATTCCTCCGACTGGGACCATATCACATTATTTTGCTTTGATTTATTTTACAATTAACATAATTGATGCATATTTGTACTACTTATGTAATTAGTGCATAATTTTAATTTAAAGACATATAAAGAATAGATTTGATAATGTATCAAATAATATTAATTGTTTGTGTAATGAATGTGTAAGGAGCCGTCGTCCCGCCATATTTATTTAGCCAGAGCACTTGGCGCTCGCACGAACCATTTACGATTTGAAAATATCGTACAAACAATTTTTGTATATAACTAATATTTGGTAAAATTAATAAGTTAACACCTCATTTTTCTGCTAAATATTTATAAAACATTTTAATATTTATATAGGCGGATATTTATTTATCTACGCCTATTATGTTTCTTTTAAACCACTAAATATTTGTATATATTAAATTTACATATTTAAACAAAAAATATATTAATTTGAGAAATGCGTGTATAAGTAAAATACATATATTTAATAGTAATTAAAAATTATTTAACTAAATCTTTAATAACTATATTATTTGTGTAAGCTATATTATTAACAATGTTTTGAGCGTTAATTAACACACGCATATCTTTGGGTGATCTAACTCTACTTAGAGCAACATATAATTGCCCATGAGTAAAGCAAGGAGATCGAAGATCAACACCTACAATATCTAATGTTTGTCCTTGCGATTTATGAATAGACATACTATAAGCTAATTGTAATGGAAATTGACGTCTATTCATTTCAAAATCGCATTTTTTGTTAATTTTGAATTTGAAATTAATTCTTGGAATAGCATATTGTAGATTGTTAGGATCACTAGGTCGTTTTACAGTAATTACTCTCTTACTTATCGACGTGACGATTACTTTAGATCCATTCACCAATCGATCGTCAAAGTTGAGATTCCTTGTAATCAGACAGAGCGCACCGACTTTTAACTTAAGTTTGTGATCCGGTACGCCACTGTCTGTCGCCTGATGCATTACCTCATCGGTAATTGTGGCGGCTAGTTGCTTTTGATCCTCGTCCAAATAGTCGGCACTGAACAATGTGACGACATCACCCTGTAGTCGGTCCATCACAGTGGCGTTGATTATTTGCACGTTGTGATTCAACGTTGACAAAAGGGCACGCGTAGCGCATGCGTCTGAATCTTGTATGATATCTGCAGGAAATACAAAATCTATTAATTCATTTAAGTCATTTACGAATTCCACTTGTCGTAACAGTGGAATTATTAAACGACTATCGGTGCCTATAGATAGAGAAGAAATTATACCGTCACCAACACCTAACAAAAATTTCGAAAATTGTGGATTGTTGGTGACACGCTGTGGAGTAGTTAATTTAAATACTTTCACGTACTGCCAAATGTACGAAAATTTCATCGAAACTGCTGCAACATCAGCCGGCGAAATGGCATTTTTCACAATCGGAGCAACTTGTCTGAAATCGCCCGAAAATATTACAATTTTTCCACCGAATGGTAGGTCACTTCTCATTAAATCTTTTAAAGATCTATCGATCATTTCGATAAGGTATTTACTTGTCATGGGAGCTTCATCATATATTATTAATTTTGAGCGTTTGATTAATTCCGCTCTTTGACTTTGCGCTCTAATATCCCAATAATCTGTTGAATCTTTTAAAACAGTAAGGGGTAATTTAAACATCGAATGCGCAGTTATTCCACCTGGAAGATTCAAAGCAGCAATGCCAGACGAAGCAACACATAAAACAACTTCGTTTTTCGATCTTACATCGGCTGCAATAACTTCCAATAATTTACTTTTTCCATATCCTCCAGGTGCATCGATAAAGATGATGTTACTTCGACTTCCAAATATTGTCGGAACGTTGGTTAAATGAAGAGATTCGACGTATTTGAATATAGTTCGTTGATCATGCGATAACATTGGTAACCATTGGTTAACGAATGATTTTAAATCTACTGTATTATATTCAGTCAATTCCCTAATTAACTCAGTGGTATAGTCGTCAATTTGATCGAATCCTTGTTTTTTTATGGAAGTTCCGTGTCGTCTTAATGCTCTATCGATTTCTCTTAGTCCTTGTCGATGAGCTTTATTTGCGTTATTGGGATATCTATCAAGCAAATCTAAGCAGATAGTATCTTTGAGATCTTCCCAAATTAATTTTCCTTTCGCACCAATCGTTATTAAAAGTGCGAAAAACGACCTTAATCGAAATCCGAACATGAATTGAGCAGCTTCACGAATCGCTTCCCGATATTCAGTATCATCGTTAACTAATCCAACGTGTCTGGCAGCTTCTTGGAACGTTTTACAATCGTTTCCGCCTAATTTATATAAGTCCTCGTAACTTATAGCTGGAAATTTAGTTAATAGTATACGTAAATAATATTCTTCACCTCGATTCGGTGCAATCCAATACATTCTAACAACGACTTTACGGCGTTGTCGTTGAGTTATGAAATGTTTACCGTCCGCGTACGAGTAAATTTCTACATTTTTCATCGATGGACGTTTACTATGAATAATGAAATTTTCGTTAAATTCAACATACGTCATATTTTTCAATTCGTCTAGTAAGTTAATCGGTCTTGTAAAATACAAAATCAGCATTGATGTGGACGTATTCACAGCGTTCAACTCATCGCCTTGTTTGAAATAAACATTTTGTAGTCCTTCCGTATGAACGGGTAACATTACTACAGAAGGTTCCATTCCCGTTGTATCGAATTCGAGAATACGCCAAGCCGCATCGGTTGCGCCAATGTAACGTTTGGTGACGTATTCTTCCACTTCATCGACTTGATTCGGTTCGACCGACATTCTTCTTAATTGTTCACCTTTGGTAATATATTTAAATAAATAGTGAACGACTCTACGAGCCGAACACTTGTCCAAATTCACGTGACAATTATATTTTAGTAGTAGTGGTGCATTATATGGGACCACCCAAGTATCGTCGATCTCCGTATCTCCCTCTCCAAATCGAACGGTTGCTTTGTTATTTTCGTCACGTTTGTAATTGTAAAATCCTTTATCATCCACGAACGTTGTAGGAGTAGCTTTTTTCGGGAAGAATTTGCTACATTTATTTGATGTTCTATCGAAACACGGTGGATATTTATCACGGTAGCGTGGTCGCGAGCAATGCGGCCCGTGTATCATATGTTTCAATACTAATTTCCTCAATTCACCGTTTGCTTCGTTTTCTGATGGAATATCGGCTCTTATGAATTTGTCCACATCTGTAGTTTGAACTGGTCCGTTTTTCACTTTGAAAATAATATGAGCGTGGGGTAATCCACGCATTTGAAATTCTATTACATAAATAAGATATAAGCAATCACCAAACCATCGACCACATCGTATATCTTTCAATAATTGATCTAAATATAATTTAAATACACGATTAATTACTTGTGGTTCGCCCATTCTTGATGATTTGTGTGTAGATGCTTTAATCTCCGGCCATTGTCCATTTGCCGTAAACGTAAGAAAGTAATCGGGTGCACCTAATCTTTCGACTACCGTCATAGCATTCATATATTTAATTTTCATATATCTCGGTCCGCCCGTAAAAGTATACGGCAAGTAAACTTTTCCGGCAACGACTCCTTCACCAACGGCCGTCTCATCTGCGTTTATCTCATTTTGTACTTCTTTTAATTCGGCTAACGTAGCCGTTCGCATTCCATTTGAAATGTGTGTCCTCTTTTGACATCTCGTAATGAAACTTAAACGTTCTTCTTCAATTCGACAATACATGTCGACTAACCACGTTTCGGATAATCTATTAAGGGCTGAAAATCTTTCGCATGATAATAATAGGCATCTTATATATTTAAGTTGTGATAATTTTTGGCCTCTTTTATTTAACATGCCGATATGCCAGCCCTTTTCGCCTCTCGGATACAATAGAGGGTACTGAAATGGCTCCATTAAAGGGTGGAAAGAGTACAATTCCCTTGAATTTTCTCCATTTTTCCATATGCATATTTTCCTGGGATCGTATGGTTCATCTGTTGTGCTAATAACAGCTGCTACTTCCCTCGACTGAGGTTGTTCTCCTAATATTGGACCAGCTTGTCTTCTCGTTTTACAATCAAATATTAGATGAGCTTTATCGCTGGGTTCCAATGCGAGGCGCTTGAAATAATCAATATATGGATTTATCCTATCCAAATAAAATGTAATTTCTTTAATAATGTCATTTTTTAAATAATTATATTTTCTAGCTTCCATTAGCCGTGCCTGACCATCATCTATATACATAAAACTTTGGTTAGGATACGATCTATTTTTCATGTTTAAATCGTGCACTTTGTGATACGTGCGTCCTTGTATTTTCATAAAACTTAATCCTTGTGGGTGTTTCCATTTAGTGACTGTAGCACAGAAAGCGAATAAATCATTGTAATGTCTTGGATGTTCCAGAAACAATGACTTCTTATAAAAATTCGCATCTAGTGGTTCAAAATCTTGAACGTTGTTTACGTTTTGTCCGCAACACCATTTAGTTCTTTGTTTTTCTTCTTCAAATAACGGTGCTTTACAATGCGGGCATTTGTAACAGTTGTCATCATCGAGTAATGACGGATTTTTCAATGCGAACCTCTTAACTTTTGCATAGTCTTGGTTTGTTGAAAATTCGCCAATTAAAGGGTTTTTACGAGAGCGTAGTGGCGCTGGAAGTTGCGATCCAGGATGTGTATCTCTGTAACATTTCGTAGTTTGTTTATTTAAATCAGGATGAGTTTTCTGATAAGTTAGAACGGCCTTTTTGTTCACTTCTGGATGAGTTTCTTGATATTTTTGAGAAGCTTGTCGATGAACATTACGATTGTTCTCATTATATCTCTTCACTGCTTTTTGATGAATTTCCGGTTTGTTCATTTGGTAAGTCTTGGCAGCTTTTATTCGTACTACTGCATTTTTGTCACGATACCTCTGATCGTACACCTTACGACGTTTAGCAAGTGGAATATCTGATGGTTTTCGCCCTCTTTTTCTTTTTCCATTTTGATTCTCCGTTTCACTATTATCGACAGTGGCTGCAATAGGCCTGACTTCCTCGTCCTCGTTTTCTAATTCTTCAACTCCTATGGTATTTGTTTCCGTATTCTCAATTTTCTTTTCATTGGCAGCACGAATTAAAATGTTCGAATGAACAATTATTTTTGGTGATTGTGCGACAAGTGCTGGTAAAATAACTGGCTGCTCCTTCTTCTTTTTCAAGTTCCATATCTTCAATTTTTTCTTCGGTCTACCGACCTTTTTTATTGAACCTATATTTGTACTACTAGGTATGTCTACGGTACTTACATTTTCAGCATTTTCATATTTTATGTCGGATACCGTTGTTACCTCATTAATGATATCACATGCAGGTGCAGTAGTCGCTCTAGGCTGAAGTTCGAAGCGAATCCGGTGGATATTGTACGGACTTCGTGGTCCATTCTCACCAACAAATGCAGAAGTTGAGTGAATCAGTAGTTGATAGGCCAGATGATCCAGATTATGACAGCTAAATAGTCTTGCTCTGTTATTTTCTGGATTGTTGATGTCGTATACACCTTGTTCGTTCACCGCATGCGAATCGAACAGGTAGAATTCCTCACTTCTCTCTGTCCAGAAGCTCACAGTTCTGTTTTGACCTATTGATAAATAAAAAACAAACATTAGTTTCCTTTCTAAAAAAATTGTCAGTTTAACTAATTATTAAATTATTATAGATTGCTATACAGGGTGTAAAAACCGCCAAACTTCAGAAGGTGATTATGCAAGTAATTTTGAACAAAATTTGACATTAAATTTTTTATAACACCCGGCATTGAACTTGTTTTAAAACTGATAAATACTTCTCTTATGGTAACTTTGATGTTCTTTTACGGTATGTGATAAAAATTATTGTGACTTTACGAATAAAAGTGATATTTTCGTCTTTTTAGAAAAAACAAAAACCAAATTTTAAAATATGATATGTTAAATAAAAGAGAAACTGTCAACTTTTCGAAAAATTGTTATATGACATTTTTTGTTCGAAAGTACGTTTGTAATCACAATCACCTTGTATACAGGGTAACTATAAAAACCGCCAAACTTCAGGAGGTGATTGTACAAGTAATTTTGAACAAAAAATGTCCTATAACACTTTTTCGAAAAGTCGATAGTTTCTCTTTTATTTAACATTTCATTATTTTTAATTTTTTTTTTGTTTTTTTTTCAAAAAGACCGAAATATCACATTTATTCGCATAGTCACATTAATTTTGATCATATACCTTAAAAGTGTAATAAATTTGCTATCAAAAAAGTATTTATCAGAGTTAAAAAAAATCATACCGGATGTTATAAAAGATTTAATGGTTATGAATATGAAATGAACATAATTATATGTATATCTTTTAATGGTCGTACAGCCAACAATTTTATAAAATTCATTCAAGTTTTTTTAGAGAGACAGACAGTTTTGTAGAGAACAACAAAAGTAAATATTTACCCGTAAAGAAATATCCATGGGTAATACTGTCTTCTCGAAATCGCCTATGAAGGATTTCAACTAATTTTTTAACCATCAGGGGTAATTCTTCCATGCAACGCGGAAAAAAGTTACTGTCAACCGCTTCCAATTCTCTGATAACCAGGGTTTTGCCCAAAATTTTAATTTCTCCTGGTAATTCCTCTGGCTCAATGTATGGTGGAACTTCCTACAAGAAAAATATTAAGATTATTTATAGAGTACAAGATAATTGATATGTGTAACAAAATTAATAAAATAACGTAACATGGCTTATGGAGTAAAAGTAAACGGATTTTGAATTTTTTTAAGCATCACAAATTATAGAAGAAAATTATTATCAATCAACAACATTAATAATGAATTAAGTTTAATAAATTTATTAAGATGACCATTAGATTATAGAAGAAAAACTGTTTTTTTTGTAACTTGGAAAATAAAAAATAAATAAACATTTTTACAATTATTAAATTGACGATTAGTACGAGTTTAATATAACATAAATGGGCAATTTTAGAAAAATAAGTAACCAAAAAATATGTATACATACCGGTTTACATTGTTCATATAATCCATTTCCAATCATCAATATTTGATTGATGGTTGAGCCTAGAATGGGAACCTCAAGGTGACGAAATGCTAACGCTGTGGCAGCATTAGCGACGCATTGCACATTTGCTGTTTTCGGAAAAACAGACAAGTCCCCTTGATGGAAATCTGCACAAGCCACTAAATTCATATTTGGAGTCTAAAAAAAAAAAAAAATGTAAGCAACACAACATACACTTTTAGTGAGGTAATGAATATGATACAAATTTCAACGAATTCGAAAATTAATTTTTATTAAATTATTAAGATATACATATATTTTAAATATAAATATTTAAAAAGACATTCTTAAGAATATTATACTTTTTTTTGTAAATTTTCGAGATTTGGGCATGGATTGTAAATTTTGAAGATTTGGACAATGAAAGTTGAAATAAGAGTAAATTCACATAAAATTCAATTACAATTTACATTTATAGGTAATATTGACCTAAATAATTTGATTTTCTCATAGAAATTTCTTAAGTTGCTGCCAAACTAACTAAACTCAATTAAACATATTAAAAATCATCTCAAATTTGATCAAAATTACACTGATGCTCATTATACAGAGCTCATTATATCTACTACAAAAACCGCCAAACTTCAAGAGGTGATTCGAACAAAAAATGTCGTATAATTTTTTTCGAAATGTTGATAGTTTCTATTTTATTTAACATTTCAAGGTTTAATTTTCTTTTGTTTCATTCCACAAAGACGAAAATATCACTTATTTGTATATTCACATTAATTTTGATAATATACCGTAAAAGTGCATTAAATTCGCTATAAGAAAAATATTTATAAGTTAAAAAAAGTTCAATAACGGTTGTTATAAAAGATTTAATTGTTATAATTATGAAATGAACTGCATAATTATTGCAGCAAAATCTATTACGCCGGGTGTAAAACTGCGGAACAGTTTAGTAAGGATTTGGTAAGCAAGTTACATACATATAGAAATTCCAAATAGACGATATAATTTATAAAGAAAATATTTCCAGTATTTCTATATGAAAATCAGATTTAAATTTTATAGATTAAGCAAAACTCTTAAAAGTATCAAAAAATAAAAAAAATCCAGTGACAAGGTTATCACATTAATAGTGATTAAAAAACGTACATTATTGTGCCGCCCCTGCTTGATATACCATTGAGTGCGTAGATTGTAAATATTTATACGAGATGAAGAGGAGATGAATTAACAGGCCGGCGGTAACATTTATGCGTAGTGCTATTTTATTGTTACAGTTTTACTGAAAATTAACAAACAACTTTATTTAAATACCATTGTTCACGATTATACTAAAATTATCTCCTTATATTAGTCTATTATAGCAGTTGATGTACTTAAAATCTTCTGCTTTAGTCCGGGCGCTAACGGTAAAAAATAGGATATTGAAGGTATATTTTAATACGCCTAAACACAAACTTAATAAGTTTGAACTATTTGTTGTAACTAATACAGTACCGTTATTATAGTATGTAATTTGTTTACCTACTAACACCTTGTAATTCCAGCTTTTTTTTTATACACTGAGCTTCCCGACTACGGTCCAGGGTCGCACCACCTGTAGTGACATTGGTCATTATTAGGAGATTATTTGATGAACCCTCGAATTAGGCCCTAACCCGGAATAATTATCACACAATTTTAATCCGCCGCTGCTCAAAATTCTAAGGCTTTATGAAGGTTATTAAAAGTAAAATACAGGAAGAAAAAGAGAATTTGCCAGCTGATCCATTGTTAAAATACTCACATGACAAAACCTCCTTTTTCAAAAAACTACAAATGTTATAAAATTTGCTCGAAACTGCGCAAATTTTAAAGTAGGTAAACAATGGTCCAAATTAAAAACCTATTAATAATGCGAAGCGAAATCAAACCGTCGAAAAATTAAAAATCGTGATGGGTACAGTTTGGCGTGCCGGCCCTGCTCAAAATTCCAAAAAAATGTATACCTAATTGGTCACGAAAATTTATGAGAGAAAATTAATAGATCGACTCCGTTGAAGCAAAGAAAAATCGGAGCTGATTCTTTTTTTTAACCTAATTAAAAAATATAATTAACTTAATTCATTAACAAAGTATAAATTACACAGAAATTATTACAATAAAAATTAATTATTGAAATGAAAAAATGTTATTGATTGTAAGTAAAAAGAGAAATACTGGATACAGTTACACCGAACCGAGTATCGTACTAATAACTAAGTTTCTTGACATGGTATAATTTAATTATTTTATAGATCGTTTTAGGTATATGAGAATTTATTTTTATTATTTTACGGGAAATAGTAAAGTCGAGTAGCAGATAAGGGCAATAATTCCAAGAAAAATAATGAACTAATGAAACTAGTATAATTAGCATGTTAATTTTACGCTTGATTTTACAGTAGCTACAAAGGAAAAATGTTTACCGACGGAAGAAATTTTTGTCAAATCAAATAAACGTTCAATTCTCAATACAATAAAAGAATGACTTTTCATAATGAATTGCACCTTACGTACATAATTTTAATTGAAATAATTCCTGTATTTCCATAAAAAATAAAATTTAATAAAAAAATGTTATTAAATTTATTCAAAAACAATTAGAATTTTGACAAAATAACATGAAAAACTTGGTCTCTCATTACCGTGCTCTGTACAATGCAATGAAATTAACGGATTGAGAAATAAATAATTCGAATGATATGAAAAAAATAATTGTAATTTAACTTACCTTTTAATTGGGCCAGCGGTTGTGCAGATAAATTGAAAGGGTAGTAAGGAAGGATATAGGAAAGAATACTGGAAAAGGAAAAGGAAACACTATAGTCAACAACACTTTAGTCAACAACACTTTAGTCAACAGTTTGTTCACACGAAACGCGTTACCACTTTCGAAACAATCCCGCACAAGACCGATATCAAACGTGTTTAAAAATACGTCTGATCACCCCGAAAAGCGTTCGAAAACTGAAGTGGTAGTGAGTAGTAAAAGTGAGATGAGAATTGAGAATGAAAACTGGATGCTAATCGGCTTTTCGCCGTAAGTTGTAAAGAGATGCGGGATGCGGCAGATTTGCGTCGTAATTCTTTTGATGCCACCAGTCGTTCCTGCTTATTAAAAATTATCAATTTTGGACGATTTCAGCCATTATTATTTAATTTCGTACAATAAATCAAATGTCAAAGATTTAAAAATAATGAATATCAATATATTATAATATCAATAATATCGATATATACAGGGTCACTTAAATGATTACTTTAATTTCAGGAAGTGATTCCTTGTCATATTTTATGAAGAAAAGTTCGTATAAACTTGTGTCCTAATTTGCTTCGTTTCCGAGTAACGGGGTGTTAAATGTTTAATGAAATAATCGGTTTTTCGGTTTTTCGGTTTTTCGGAATTTTTAAAATTCCTTTCAATTTCGAATATTTTCCAATACGTACCTGACATTACCATACAGGTGTAAAAAAAGTAATAAATAATTAAAAACAAAAAATAAATTTTTCGATTGTTGAATTGAAAATAGCTCATCTTTATAGAAATAATAAATTGGTGGACATGCTGGTTATTTATGGAGAGTGTTTCCAATCAAAATAGCGACAATTTTGAGCAGTTCCTTTAACTTTTAATGGACAGGGCCGTATTAACTAACTTCTTAATAATTAAAAATTGAAAAAAACATGCTCTCTTATTTTTCAGAATATTTAAAAAATTTACTTGAAAAAGTTGCTTGGAATTAAAGATCTATACGCAGTTAAAAAAAGTATCAGCTTATGAGACACCCTTAAGCTCAGTTTGGTCTGATGTAACATCTAGTTTTTAATTATTTTCTTTAAAATGATAAGTTCTACGGCAAAAACGCAAGAAACTTTTTTTGTTTAAAACGAAATGGTTATCAATAATTTATAAAGAAAGTTTCTAAAACACAAACAGTTTTGCAAATCTATGAAAAAAACCTCTCTACAAAAATACCAAATTCTTAAAACAAATATTAAAATTTAAATAGATTAATTTTATGCACGATTTTCCGCTCCGATCGCATTTTTTTGCAAGGTCAAGGTTAGAAAGACCCATGACCGTACCCGAACCCCGAACCGAAAAAAAAATGAACCAGCATTTTGCCGAGCGATTTTAATCCTTAAATTATATGTGCCGACTGTGACGTCAGTCACCGCTCTTAACGGTGTTAACGGAATCCCTCCGGTCGGCTATCACCGCGTACTCCACGTACGTCGACGAAGATTTTTTGGTATAATACCTCAACGGTTTAAAATAAAAAAAAATGTAGTTTATCTTATTAACGTTGGACGAAATAAACAAAAATACCTTCTTCGAACAACTATAAATGTTATAAAATTTATCCTAAATCTTTAGAAAACATTTATATAACATTTTTTATACAGCTATTATTGATTATGTAACAAAAAACTGTCAAAAAATTATAAAAACAATGATATGAATACCGTCGTGTCGGAATTTCGTTCAGGACTGGCTTACCCAAAATCACAACATTATAAACATGCCCAAGGAGTTTATTACGCACGATCTATCGGCTCAATTCTTATTCCTTCGCATTAATCGATTTTAATCCTTAAAAAGTTTTAAACATAAAAATCATCTCGAATTCGTTATTTCCAAATTTCACACTGAAAACTATAAAATTATTCAATGTATCTAATTAATGGTAGGTACTTAAAAAAACTTACATTATTTAAAATATTATTATTGCTGGTTTAAATGTCATCAGATTCATCTAATGAAAAATATTTAATCAAAATAACAAGATGAACTAATGAATTAATTTGAATAACAATTCTTAATTAAAAAAGCAATGTCCATAAAGATTTCAAAAATTCCTACATTATTTTAAACACATAATCAAGTACAATTTTTAATGCCGTCCCTGCTTAAAATTCCATTTGCCGCCCGTCCGTGCAATTCCGAAAAGTTGGTGTAGGTCAGGAACAGTTATGCAGAAGTCCTATGAGCTTTTATGAGGACAGGATCGGTATAGAAAATTTTGTACTAGGATCTGGGAAAAACACCGGAAAAATTTCGGAATGTGCTAATAGAAATATGGCCTAAACAATAGTAGAAGCTTTGTATTCTACAATAAATTTTCAAATTATTGTGAATGACCCATTTTTTTAAACAAGATATCAAAAGTATTCGAATTTCGATTTTACACTAAATTACTTGTTAGAGTTCTTAACAAGTATCTTAACAAGTTTGTTAACATTTTTTTTTTATAATTATCTTAATTTTTTTGCAGATCAACGAATTGTATCGGAGCCGGTGCTGCGAGCTGAGCCAGAGGCGGAGCAGCAGACGGAGCAGCATCCACTTATAGTGCCCAAAGCGGGCCCGCTGCAGGTGGAGGAGCCGCAAATGGGGCCGGTGTCACCAAATCAGCTACCCCCCCGTCTCTAGCCGCCCCTACAAGTAAGTAAAAAAAAACAGCTTAAATTGAAAATTCAAAAGTACATCAGGAATATTCCTTTAAAAATACATTTCATTTACGACTTAATAATTAATAAAATAAACTTATCAAATCATAACTTTTTAAATTTAATTTCAGTCTCCAGAGCCAGTATATGGAGCAGGAGAGGGAGAGCATTCCGGTCGAGGGCTGGAGGCAGCCGCCGCCGCCGCCGCCGCCGCCGTCGCTCTGAGAGTCCGTCAGGCGATATAGCTGAGTTGGTGCGGGGCGGCCGCCCTATTACCTTACAATTAAAATTGTGCAAAATGGTAATAAACCTTTAATAAAATTAACAATTATATTATGTTTGTTTTCATTTTTGTTACATCGAAGACACTTATTGTAATAATAATTACAATACTGAACAATTTAATGTTGGCCATAAATTTCTTAGAACACATTGGCAGTATAATGTAGGTTTTTTTTCTAAATACGTAGTTTAAAATATAATAGTATTTGAAAATATTCAATATTCAATTTCAATAATTTTTTTGTTTAGTTTCATAGCAAACTAATTTAATTAAATAATAGAATTGCGTTAATTTGTTATGGCCCAGTGTAGGTAAACAAAAACGAAATATCTGCGCAATAAATGTAAAGTATAATAGAAAAATTTGGAAAATTGACCCCTTATTAAGTAAAAGAAAAAAAAATTACTGGTATTGTGAGAATTGGGAAAGTATACCAATGTTACTGTATTGGGTATAATGTATATCTACATACATCTACATACCTTATACCTACCTTGATCAAATAAAAAAAAATCACGAAGTATCAGAATTATACTTATACTGTAATTAGGTAGATGACACTTATTACATACACCGCATAGAAAAACGGCAGCAAATAAATTTAGTCATTTTCATTCATCTTAAAGAATATATTTATGTTCATAATATTAATAAGAAAACGATATATTATGTAATTATACTGGCACATCCGTATCAACATATACATATAATATCGCTTGTTTTATTGTAATTGTCAAGTTACGCATGTAACTTAAAAAAAGCAACTGTATTTTCGAATTACCCTCTTTATTTCAATATTTCTAATTTCTACAAATTATATCTATCAGCCTTTTGTACAGGTAAGTATATGACATTATTAAATATTAAAAAGGCTGTTGCATTTTTTAATTTGCAAAATAGAGACCAATTAAGACAAAATAGACAATCCTTTTATCTATTAAATTAATTGTAGATTCCAGAATAACATTAGAAATCATAGAATATGGTGAGTTTTATGGAAAAAGCTATTTCACATCGAGATTATTTAAACATTTACAAAACTGTTACATATTTTAATTAGCAAAATAGACACTAATAGATAGGCAATCATTTTATCTGTTAAATACCTATTAGATACCAGAATTACATTAGAAAAAACAGAAATTATTGTCAATTTTATGGAAAAATGCATTTCACATCGAGATTATTTAAATATTTACATAACTGTTGCATTTTTTAATTTGCGAAATAGACACTAATAGATAGGCAACCAATTTATCTATACATAATTCATTTATTTTAAAAAATTAGCATTAATTTACATTAATAAGAAATGATAAACTTTTCATAATAGATTAACAATTAAGGCACATGGTATAATTTTTAGTAGGTGCACTGATGTAGTCCAAAGTCTCTCTGTCACCTTATATATTCTGTTAGCCACTTTTTGATTACTAGAAGATCAGTAGGTGCATCATAAGATCGTAATTTATAGAAGATCCAACTTTCTCCTTTGTAAAAGACCTGGGTTGCATCAGGATTCCTAAAACATTAAATATTTCGTTATAGTGAGGTTGTTTTTCAAAGATAATTTTGTTTTTACCTTAAAACCGAGCAAACGAAGCGAGTGCAGATCTGTCTGTCCAACTTTCTCCTTTGTAAAAGAACTGGGTTGCATCAGGATTCCTAAAACATTAAATATTTCGTTATAGTTAGGTTGTTTTTTATAAATAATTTTGTATTTACCTTTGAACCGAGCGAACGAAGCGAGTGAAGATCTGTCTGTCCAACTTTCTCCTTTGTAAAAGACCTGAGTTGCATCAGGATTCCTAAAACATTAAATATTTTGTTATAGTGAGGTTGTTTTTCATAGATAATTTTGTATTTACCTTTAAACCGAGCGAACGAAGCGAGTATAGATCTGTCTATCCAACTTTCTTCTTTGTAACACGCCTTGGTTGCATCAGGATTCCTAAAACATTAAATATTTCGTTATAGTGAGGTAATTTTTCATAGATAATTTTGTTTTTACCTTTAAACCGAGCGAACGAAGCGAGTGAAGATCTGTCTATCCAACTTTCTTCTTTGTAACACGCCTTGGTTGCATCAGGATTCCTAAAACATTAAATATTTCGTTATAGTGAGGTTGTTTTTCATAGATAATTTTTTTTACCTTTAAACCGAGCGAACGAAGCGAGTGAAGATCTGTCTATCCAACTTTCTTCTTTGTTACACGCCTTGGTTGCATCAGGATTCCTAAAACATTAAATATTTCGTTATAGTGAGGTTGTTTTTCAAAGATAATTTTGTTTTTACCTTAAAACCGAGCAAACGAAGCGAGTGAAGATCTGTCTATCCAACTTTATTCTTTGTAACACGCCTTGGTTGCATCAGGATTCCTAAAACATTAAATATTTCGTTATAGTGAGGTTATTTTTCATAGATAATTTTGTATTTACCTTTAAACCGAGCGAACGAAGCGAGTGAAGATCTGTCTATCCAACTTTCTTCTTTGTTACACGCCTTGGTTGCATCAGGATTCCTAAAACATTAAATATTTCGTTATAGTGAGGTTGTTTTTCAAAGATAATTTTGTTTTTACCTTAAAACCGAGCAAACGAAGCGAGTGAAGATCTGTCTGTCCAACTTTCTTCTTTGTTACACGCCTTGGTTGCATCAGGATTCCTAAAACATTAAATATTTCGTTATAGTGAGGTTGTTTTTCAAAGATAATTTTGTATTTACCTTTGAACCGAGCGAACGAAGCGAGTGAAGATCTGTCTATCCAACTTTCTTCTTTGTTACACGCCTTGGTTGCATCAGGATTCCTAAAACATTAAATATTTCGTTATAGTGAGGTTGTTTTTCATAGATAATTTTGTATTTACCTTTAAACCGAGCGAACGAAGCGAGTATAGATCTGTCTATCCAACTTTCTTCTTTGTAACACGCCTTGGTTGCATCAGGATTCCTAAAACATTAAATATTTCGTTATAGTGAGGTAATTTTTCATAGATAATTTTGTTTTTACCTTTAAACCGAGCGAACGAAGCGAGTGAAGATCTGTCTATCCAACTTTCTTCTTTGTAACACGCCTTGGTTGCATCAGGATTCCTAAAACATTAAATATTTCGTTATAGTGAGGTTGTTTTTCATAGATAATTTTTTTTACCTTTAAACCGAGCGAACGAAGCGAGTGAAGATCTGTCTATCCAACTTTCTTCTTTGTTACACGCCTTGGTTGCATCAGGATTCCTAAAACATTAAATATTTCGTTATAGTGAGGTTGTTTTTCAAAGATAATTTTGTTTTTACCTTAAAACCGAGCAAACGAAGCGAGTGAAGATCTGTCTATCCAACTTTATTCTTTGTAACACGCCTTGGTTGCATCAGGATTCCTAAAACATTAAATATTTCGTTATAGTGAGGTTATTTTTCATAGATAATTTTGTATTTACCTTTAAACCGAGCGAACGAAGCGAGTGAAGATCTGTCTATCCAACTTTCTTCTTTGTTACACGCCTTGGTTGCATCAGGATTCCTAAAACATTAAATATTTCGTTATAGTGAGGTTGTTTTTCAAAGATAATTTTGTTTTTACCTTAAAACCGAGCAAACGAAGCGAGTGAAGATCTGTCTGTCCAACTTTCTTCTTTGTTACACGCCTTGGTTGCATCAGGATTCCTAAAACATTAAATATTTCGTTATAGTGAGGTTGTTTTTCAAAGATAATTTTGTATTTACCTTTGAACCGAGCGAACGAAGCGAGTGAAGATCTGTCTATCCAACTTTCTTCTTTGTTACACGCCTTGGTTGCATCAGGATTCCTAAAACATTAAATATTTCGTTATAGTGAGGTTGTTTTTCAAAGATAATTTTGTTTTTACCTTAAAACCGAGCAAACGAAGCGAGTGAAGATCTGTCTATCCAACTTTATTCTTTGTAACACGCCTTGGTTGCATCAGGATTCCTAAAACATTAAATATTTCGTTATAGTGAGGTTATTTTTCATAGATAATTTTGTATTTACCTTTAAACCGAGCGAACGAAGCGAGTGAAGATCTGTCTATCCAACTTTCTTCTTTGTTACACGCCTTGGTTGCATCAGGATTCCTAAAACATTAAATATTTCGTTATAGTGAGGTTGTTTTTCAAAGATAATTTTGTTTTTACCTTAAAACCGAGCAAACGAAGCGAGTGAAGATCTGTCTGTCCAACTTTCTTCTTTGTTACACGCCTTGGTTGCATCAGGATTCCTAAAACATTAAATATTTCGTTATAGTGAGGTTGTTTTTCAAAGATAATTTTGTATTTACCTTTGAACCGAGCGAACGAAGCGAGTGAAGATCTGTCTATCCAACTTTCTTCTTTGTTACACGCCTTGGTTGCATCAGGATTCCTAAAACATTAAATATTTCGTTATAGTGAGGTTGTTTTTCATAGATAATTTTGTATTTACCTTTAAACCGAGCGAACGAAGCGAGTGAAGATCTGTCTATCCAACTTTCTTCTTTGTAACACGCCTTGGTTGCATCAGGATTCCTAAAACATTAAATATTTCGTTATAGTGAGGTTGTTTTTCATAGATAATTTTGTATTTACCTTTAAACCGAGCGAACGAAGCGAGTGAAGATCTGTCTATCCAACTTTCTTCTTTGTAACACGCCTTGGTTGCATCAGGATTCCTAAAACATTAAATATTTCGTTATAGTGAGGTTGTTTTTCATAGATAATTTTGTATTTACCTTTAAACCGAGCGAACGAAGCGAGTGAAGATCTGTCTATCCAACTTTCTTCTTTGTAACACGCCTTGGTTGCATCAGGATTCCTAAAACATTAAATATTTCGTTATAGTGAGGTTATTTTTCATAGATAATTTTGTTTTTACCTTAAAACCGAGCAAACGAAGCGAGTGAAGATCTGTCTATCCAACTTTCTTCTTTGTAACACGCCTTGGTTGCATCAGGATTCCTAAAACATTAAATATTTCGTTATAGTGAGGTTGTTTTTCATAGATAATTTTGTATTTACCTTTAAACCGAGCGAACGAAGCGAGTGAAGATCTGTCTATCCAACTTTCTCCTTTGTAAAAGGCCTGGGTTGCATCAGGATTCCTAAAAAATTATGAACTTGTAAAAATGATAATGATTAAATAAATATAATTCATAAATTTTTGACGAACGAATTTCAAAATATTTTTGAGGAAGCGCCACCTTTTATCGAATATCTAACAACCTAAATTATGAAATTCAAGTTGCACATGCCCAGCATCACTGTATATGTGTATGCAATTTTTCCGACAATCGACGGCAAAGTACCGTAGTACAAAACTTTGCCGAAGTTACCCTCCCAGACACTACGCGTAGTAATCCGAATTACAAAACTTTGCCAAATACACGTAGTGTCTGGGACTACCTTTAATGTTCGTCACACTCTTGCGGCAAATCATTTTTTGACCTATATTAATTTACGGAATTTCGTGCAGGACTGGCTTACCCAAAATTACAACATTATAAACATGCCCAAGGAATTTATTACGCACGATCTATCGCCTCAATTGTTATTCCTTCGCATTAATCGATTTTACTCCTTAAAATTTAGTTTATTAAAATTTAGTTAAAATCACTTAAACATAAAAATCATCTCGAATTCGTTATTTCCAAATTTCACACTGAAAACTATAAAATTACTCAATGTATCTAATTAATGGTAGGTACTTAAAAAAATTACATTATTTCAAATACTATTATGGCTGTTTTAAATGTCATCATTCATTCATCTAATGAAAAATATTTAATCAAAATAACAGGATGAACTAATTAATTAATTTGAATAACAATTCTTAATTAAAAAAGCAATGTCCATAAAAAGACTTCAAAAATTCCTACATTATTTTACACACATAATCAAGTACAATTTTTAATGCCGTCCCTGCTTAAAATTCTATTTGCCGCCCGTCCGTGAAATTCCGAAAAGTTGGTGTAGGTCAGGAACAGTTATACAGAAGTCCTATGAGCTTTTATGAAGACAGGATCGGTATAGAAAATGTTGTACTACGATCTGAAAAACACCGGGAAAATTTCGGAATATGCTAATAGAAATATGGCCTAAACAATAGTAGAAGCTTTGTATTCTACAATAAATATTCATTATATATGAAAATTCATTTTTAAAACGGTCAAAATGGAAATGAAAATTCGAAATAAAAACCCTTTCGGTTTTATTTTAATTTTATTACAACTTTTGAAAATCTATTACGCCGGGTGTAAAAATGCGGAACAGTTTAGTAAAGTAAGCAAGTTACATACAAATAGAACTTCCAATTTATAAAGAAAATATTTCCAGTATTTCTATATGAAAATCAGATTTAAATTTTATAGATTAAGCAAAACTCTTAAAAGTATCAAAAAATAAAAAAAATCCAGTGACAAGGTTATCACATTAATAGTGATTAAAAAACGTACATTGTTGTGCCGCCCCTGCTTGAAATACCATTAAGTGCCTAGATTGTAAATATTTATACGAGATGAAGAGGAGATGAATTAACAGGCCGGCGGTAACATTTATGCGTAGTGCTATTTTATTGTTACAGTTTTACTGAAAATTAACAAACAACTTTATTTAAATACCATTGTTCACGATTATACTAAAATTATCTCCTTATATTAGTCTATTATAGCAGTTGATGTACTTAAAATCTTCTGCTTTAGTCCGGGCGCTAACGGTAAAAAATAGGATATTAAAAGTATATTTTAATACGCCTATACACAAACTTAATAAGTTTGAACTATTTGTTGTAACTAATACAGTACCGTTATTATAGTATGTAATTTGTTTACCTACTAACAACTTGTAATTTCAGCTTTTTTTTATACACTGAGCGTCCCGACTACGGTCCAGGGTCGTACCACCTGTAGTGACATTGGTCAGTATTAGGAGATTATTTGATGAACCCTCGAATTAGGCCCTAACCCGGAATAATTTACAAACAATTTTAATCCGCCGCTGCTCAAAATTCTAAGGCTTTATGAAGGTTATTAAAAGTAAAATACAGGAAGAAAAAGAGAATTTGCCAGCTGATCCATTGTTAAAATACTCATATGACAAAACCTTCTTTTTCAAAAAACTACAAATGTTATAAAATTTGCTCGAAACTGCGCAAATTTTAAAGTAGGTAAACAATAGTCCAAATTAAAAACCTATTAATAATGCGAAGCGAAATCAAACCGTCGAAAAATTAAAAATCGTGATGGGTACAGTTTGGCGTGCCGGCCCTGCTCAAAATTCCAAAAAAATGTATACCTAATTGGTCACGAAAATTTATGAGAGAAAATTAATAGATCGACTCCGTTGAAGCAAAGAAAAATCGGAGCCGATTCTTTTTTTTAACCTAATTAAAAAATATAATTAACTTAATTCATTAACAAAGTATAAATTACACAGAAATTATTACAATAAAAATTAATTATTGAAATGAAAAAATGTTATTGATTGTAAGTAAAAAGAGAAATACTGGATACAGTTACACCGAACCGAGTATCGTACTAATAACTAATAATGTACTAATAACGTACTAAGTTTCTTGGCAAGGTATAATTTAATTATTTTATAGATCATTTTAGGTATATGAGAATTTATTTTTATAATTTTACGGGAAATAGTAAAGTCGAGTAGCAGATAAGAGCAATAATTCCAAGAAAAATAATGAACTAATGAAACCAATATAATTAGCATGTTAATTTTACGCTTGATTTTACAGTAGCTACAAAGGAAAAATGTTTACCGACGGAAGAAATTTTTGTCAAATCAAATAAACGTTCAATTCTCAATACAATAAAAGAATGACTTTTCATAATGAATTGCACCTTACGTACATAATTTTAATTGAAATAATTCCTGTATTTCCATAAAAAATAAAATTTAATACTCTAATAAAAAATGTTATTAAATTTATTCAAAAACAATTAGAATTTTGACACAATAACATGAAAAATTTGGTCTCTCATTACCGTGCTCTGTACAATGCAATGAAATTAACGGATTGAGAAATAAATAATTCGAATGATATGAAAAAAATAATAGTAATTTAACTTACCTTTTAATTGGGCCAGGGGCTGCGCAATTAAATTCGACATCGAACACAACATCACCCCGTATATACACGGCTTACCGCGCCGATCGCCTTCCATAGATCGCAAATAGAAATTAAACTATAAACACCGGCCGCTGCCCGAAACGACTAAATCCACCGGCAATTTACCCGAGCGATGGAAAAGCGACGACGATCCCGCTCCGGTCTCGTTCGATGTGACGTCACACGCGCCGTCACGCCGGCCGGCCGGCCGGGAATTCCGTTTTACCGTACTCCGGTGCACCGACAAAGTTTTTTTGCTGGCATCTTCTTCGATGCCGTACATCTTGGCGTATTTGATGCTGTCCCGGTTCGGGAATCCTTCCAGGTTGAAACCAGGTAGGAAGTTCAACGGTCTGGCCGCTCGCATCAATTCGCCCCCTTTGCTAATTTCCACGATCTGACCTTTCCTCAAATACCTAGCAGTAAACGGAAATTAATTTAGATGAAAACGGGCCGGGAAATCCCCAACCAACTTAGCAAATCCGACCGTGTTCAATAGGGCCCCTCTGTGCGACCAAGAGAACTTGTACCGCAACGGATTGTCGCTGAACGATTCGAACGATCTGCATCTAAATCGCTTTAAACAATTTTTTTTTTCAAAAAAAAAACACGCCGCCCATGGCAAATAGAAATTAAATTATAAACACCCGCCGCTGGCCCGAACGGACGAAATCCACCCGAGTAAGTACCCGAGCGATGGAAAAGCGACCACGATCCCCGCTCCTTCCGCGGCCGACCGGGAATTCCTTTCTACCGTACTCCGGTGCATCGACAAAGTTTTTTTGCTATAACTCCGAAACGGGTTAAGATATCGTTATCGGGTTTGTTTTGTTAGTTGCACGAAACTTGAATTAATAATTTTGAAAGAATACATTTTTTTCGAAAACCCGATAGTTTCCGAGTAAACGGAGTGTATTTAAAAAAAATTTTAATTTCGGCAAATTTTCATTTCCCTATAACTTGGTGACATATATTTTTGAAGAAACGCGATTTGCGTCGAAAAATGGCAAAAAAATCAAAGAATATACGGTGAAAGTTTGAAAAAAATCTGTAATGTAGTTTCGGAGATATAGGTCGAAAATGGCAAAAAAGTCGTAATTTTAACAAAAAAACCGGTTTTTCACCCGGAAGGAAACTTTTCCGGGTTTCGAAAAGTCGATATTTCGATAGATCTCGTCGAGTTACGTAGGATAGAATTTTTTTCCGATTTTTTCGCCCGCAAATAAAGCCGTAAAAAAAAAAACACGCCAATCAGTCAGTGAATGTCGGTTTCGGTTGTATAGTTGTAGAGATACTCCTTCGCAAACTTGCACTTCCGGACATATACCTTGGTCTATGTCATTTTGAATACCGATTTCGATTAGAGTCTCGGAACGTGGTTCCAAGTAATAAGTTTCGAGTTTAGAGGGATTAGAATTTAGAGATAGTGGTATTGGAAATGGCAAGGAGTCTATTTTCAGTTCGAATTTATTGAAATTGATTTCAGCATTTTCTTCTTTTAAAAAGTCATTCCCTATGAGTCCATCGAAAGGAATGTTCGTTGGTTCTTTGACAATATGAAATTTGACGTCAAACGATTTATTGAATATGTTTAGAGGTAGTTTAATACTGCCGATTGTGGTGACAGGTGCATTTGCACTAAGTCCATTTAAGGTTATTATTTCTGTCGGATTGTATTTACATTGTGTCGTTTTTAATTTAGGTAGTTTTATAAGGGATACAGTTGCCCCTGTGTCTATAAGAAATTTAAATTCTGTAGAGGGCTTAATTAAAAAATAGATTCTCCCTCGATTCTCTTTTATTTTCAATCACGCACGTCTGCTCTTTACAATTTTTATTCATAACATCAATCTTAACCTAATCGCCTTGCTTGTTGTAGTACGACTACTCAACAACGTCGAACGTCAACAACTGACAATGACCGCAACGACACATGACATATGTCAAGGACTGGCCCTTGACTAATTGACTAAAATGACTACAGCTCGGCCATCCTGACTTCATGATCGTCCGCGATCATTCGAAAATTTAAACTTAAATTAAACAACTTTAAACAAATGATCAAAATAAACGAATGACTAAGAAACATCAATAACTTGCGCAATCATAAATACCTAAACATAAGTCTCACACAAGCTATGAGCGCAATGGGTTCACAAAATTTACATGTTTCTAAGGGGATTCATAAAAGTTTCATACACATAATGGGCTCATAAGTAGGGATGGCAATTTTTTTTAATATATCGATATATCGTTGTGACGATATATCGAAACCTTGATATCGATATGAATAAATACTTATCGATAAAAATATCGATATCGAAATTGTCGATATATCGAAAATTCTTCTTCTTTCTTTATATATACGTTTTTGTAACGAAAGTTTTCACTTTTCACACCGTAAAAACAAATATATTATTGACAATATGAGTCATATCATAGTCATATTATATGACTATTGATTAATAGACTTATTCTTATTATGACCAAAATTATATAAATACTGTTCCACCTAAAAAAAATAAAAAATAAAAAGAAATAAATTTACCGTTTTTAATACAAAAAAAGATTTCGTTAACAAAAACAAATTTGTGTGCCTATCCACAGATCATACATACTATCGCCAATATAATAAAAAACACCTTTTAAAAGAAAACACATTTATTTGTTTTAATTATAGGATCGTAGGTACTACATATTAACATGCAATCGTATTATAGATACTTTGTCAAAAGAACAAACAAAAAACATACTTATCTTATAGATTATTACAGGGTTAACAGATTACTAACAGAATACATATAACAACTAATATACAATACGAACTAATATACGAATACATATAAAACAACTTTTAAAAATAAGACTTTAAAAATAAGACAATCAAATTACATTTCAGAAAAGGATTCTAAAAATAAAAGTTTGGAAAGTCTTTTTCCCGTTAGCCGGCTTCGATTTTTAGTGGCTATTGCCCCAGCTTTTGAAAAGAGCCTTTCGCTAGGGACAGATGTGGCCAAAATCCCGAGGTATTTTTGAGCTAGTTTAAATAAATTTGGATAAACAAGCTTCATTTCCTCCCATATTTCTAAAGGATTATCTTTTAGATTCCTTACCGGTATTGACAAATATTGTGTAAATTCATCAAATTTTTCACCTCTCCTTTTTGTTTTTTTTGTATATGCAATATTTTTATGTGGTGCCCATAAATCAAAAACTGGCTCAGGCTTTTCTACCTGTGGCGAAATATCAGAAGAAGAGGAAGATTCTTCCCCTCCTATACTGTTCATTTCACTTTTTAAGTGTCGAATAATGCTTGATAATGCAAGCGGATCCTTGAAATGGATATTTTTAAACCTGGGGTCTAGAATTGTAGATGCTGCCAATAAAAAACATTTCTCTGCCGACCCAAATCTTCGATACAATTCTTTTAATATGGCACTTTTTAAATTTTCCGCGAGGCCAACACTTGTATTGAAATGTTCGTATTGTGTTACCAAGCACATTATCATCGGTATTACTTTACTGAGTGTGATGTAATTCTGTCCACTCATTTCCTTGGTTGTTTGTTCCAACGGAACCAAAAGTTGGCAAACTTGCTTCAGCTCTTCAAGGTCTGACGCATTGACCATATTTGGAGCATTTACATTACTTAATATAATATTTCCAATAAGTGGGGCAAGCTTCAGGAATCTTTCCAGCATGTAATATGTTGAATTCCAACGCGTTTTCACATCTAATATCATCTTCAACATGTTCCCTTCTGGAGTTCCCCTATTCTGTTGGATTCTTCTTAGCTCGTCGCTTGCATGGACACTCCGCTTGAACCAAACAACAATAGTCCGCACTTTTTCTATTAATTTATCCAAATTTTGGGTATTTTTTAGTGCCTGTTCGCAAACTAAATTTATTGTATGAGCAAAGCATGGCACATGTTTGCTTTTGCCAAGGAAATCTTGACAGGCTTTCACCATATTGGCTCCATTGTCCGTTACAGCTGCAACTAATCGGTCAGTACCAATATTCCACTCATTTAAATTAGTCTCCAACTGAGTAACAATGTACGCAGACGTGTGCGCTTCTGTTAGCTCAGTAACTCCTAACGTGGCAGAACACATTTTTAAATTTTTTATAAAATGTAAAGTAACTCCCATGAAACTTTTTGTTTGCATGTCTGCTGTCCAAATATCCGTTGTAATTGTAAAATATTTTACACTTTCGATTAATCTTTTGAAGGTTTCTGACAATACCTCAAACTTTTTGTCGATTCTGTCCTTGATGCAGTTCCTAGTGGGTACTTTGTACAGTGGTGCTACCTCCTTCATTAGATTTAAAAATCCTTTTCTCTCCACTGTACTAAAAGGTAGATTGTCCTGTACAATGAAGTTAACAATAGCTTCTGTGATTTTTGTATTTTTTGATCCGCCTTCTAAAAAAGAAAATAATTTGATTATAATATAGAATATATAATAATATACATATAATAATTGAATTAATAGAAACAAAACATATGGTACCTGAGAATGAAGATACTTGTCGAATGGCCTGTGTTATTGATGGTTGCCTCGACTGTTTTAGTTTTAACACAGTTTCTGCACATTTCGAACTTGTACTCGGATCACTACTACTGCAAGAGGCTTCAAAATTTGCTACTGATCCCTCCGGTCCCTCCGTAACTGTGTTAATGCTGTCTGATCTCTCACTGGATACTGGAGAAATTGCCCTCTCTTTGTCTTTTGGGACCTGCTATAAATGATAAATGAAAAATATATTACAATTGAAACCAAATATTTTTATAATTACATTTGTAAGGTAGAAATGTGTTGATTATCATTAGAAGAATAGAATATCTACTAACCTGCTCAATTGAAGACATTTTTCTCCTTTTGGAAGCGTCGGCTGCGTCGGTAGATTGATCCAATTGTTTAAAAACGGTATCATGTTTTTGCTTTAAATGACTATGTAAATTTGATGTGTTGCCAGAAGTTTTCAAAGTTTTCGAACAAATATTACACCGAGCCGTTTCTTGGGATAGTTTGGTAAAGAATTTCCAAATAAATGATTTCGGAGCCATATTGGTTTGTTTCAACTGGCACAAAGCTAGCTTTATTCACTTCACTTTTTCAAGTTTTTCACTTATGCACTAGGTCTTGTTTCTGAGGGACAACACGTGAATGAATTATAATTGTTTATCAATGTTATAGACTTATCACTTCTAAAAAAAACTACACTTATTACACTACTACTACATACTACACTAATACATTATAACATTATTATAATTGCAATATTCATAACATAACAGATGACAATGATATTTAACAATTAATAATTTTCACAAAAGACAACAAAACGACAAACGACAAAGCAAAGCTGTTCGCATTTATCTATCTGACTGGTGACGTGACATGTGACATGAAGGATGACGGATGTCATTACGGCCAAAAAAAAAGAAGAAAAAGAGAAGAAGGAGAAATTTCGATATATTTGCTGACATATCGATATTTTTCGATATATATCGGTGTGCACATATCGATGTATATATATCGATATAATTACAACATATATCGATATATTTTAAACATCGATGTATCGTTGCCGTCCCTACTCATAAGAGTTACATAAACATAATGGGTTCATAAGAGTTACATAAACATAATGGGTTCATAAGGGTTACATAAACATAATGGGTTCATAAGTTTCATAACATAATGGGTTCATAAGAGTTTCATAAACATAATGGGTTCATAAGGGTTACATAAACATAATGGGTTCATAAGTTTCATAACATAATGGGTTCATAAGAGTTTCATAAACATAATGGGTTCGTAAGAGTTACATAAACATAATGGGTTCATAAGTTTCATAAACATGTTGAATCCTATTGGAATATAACTGTCTGTACTGAAAATTAGTTACAATAATGGGGGAATAATTAAATAGACTCTTAAAACATGGTAGAAATTGCTGGGAAATAGATTAATTAATTCTGAAAAAGTATAACGAATCAGCATTGGGATCAGCAACCGTTAAATCAAATAAATTAATACTAATAAATTGTATGAAAATCAAAATGAACTTCTCAAGTACAAAATTTGAACTATGGGTCGTATGGTTTCATTCGTGAACTCTCTATCACTCCGTCATACGGAATTTGGGTATTTTGAAATCCCTCGATATCATTAATAACATACCTCCCATTTGGTAATACCTTGTTGACAGTGTACGGTCCCTTGTATTTGGGGATAAGTTTTTTGCTGACTCCCGTTGTGGTATCGTAATTCGCAATCATAACGTATTGTCCAACTTCGTATTTCTCTGGGGTTTTGTGTCGTTTATCGAAGTAAATCTTATTCTTTTGTTGCTCCAGTTCCGTCTTCTTCTGTACCTCTTCTCTTAGTCCTTCGAAATCCACCTCAGACTCTCCCATAATCTCCAAAATGTTATCTCGAACAATGTCTTGAGGGTGGCCTCGTTGATATCTGCCAAACAGTACCATGGAAGGGGCTTTCCCCGTTGATCGGTTGACTGAATTGTTAATACTGAACTCGACATCCTTTAGTATTTCTGTCCATGCTATGTTCCGCTCGTCCGACAGCTTAGCTAGCATCGGTGTTAAATCACGATTGATTCGTTCCATTTGTCCATTTGCTCTAGGGCAACCAGTCGCAATCAAAATATGCTCTATTCTATTTTCAATCATGAATCGTGAAAATTCCTCTGATGTGAAACACGAACCCCTGTCTGAAACTATGCGTTTTGGTGTAGAGTAATTTCTGAAATAATCCTTTAAACAGTGAATAACCTCCTTGGTCTGTGTACTTCTACAAGTGTAGAACTTAACGTATTTCGTGAATCCGTCGATAATTTCGAAAATGTATTTCTGGTTTCGGAAAGGTTTCAATGGGCCGTAAAAATCTATGTGAATAACCTCGAATGGCGAATTTCCCTTTGGGATGCTATTTAGGTGACCCTCTTGTTTGCCCGATTTTGGGTTATATTCTATACACTTCAAGCAGTTACTAATGAACTTTCGTATCTTATTCTTCATATTCGGGAACCAGTATGTTCTTGAAATTAATTCGTAAGTTTTATCTACAGAAAAATGACCCATGCCGCAATGATAGGTAAATAAAATGTGATTTTCCATTTCAAATGGAACGTAAAATAGTAGTCGGTTGTTTATCTTTCTATAAACCAATCCGTTCCTCAATTCGAACATCGGGTGTTCTGAATCCTCTAGTTTTTGTCTGATCCTAACAATCTCTTCGTCGGAGGTTTGTTTTATTGCTAGCGTTTGTTCCAACGTATTCCCTTCTAGGACGAGAATAGTGTTCACTCGACTAAGCGCGTCTACGTGCTTCATCCTCTCGCCTGGCCTGTGCTCGATGGTGTAATCGTAGTTTTGCAGAATCAGGCACCAACGCATAATCCTTGGAACGACGTCCTTCTTCGCTAAAGTTAATCTGAAACTGTCGCAGTCTGTTATAATCTTAAACGGAATGCCCTGAAGATATATGTGAAATCGTTTTAGCGAGTATATGACCGCTAAACATTCTAATTCATAACTATGATATTGAGATTCGTGCTCGCTTGCTCTTTTACTGAAGAAAAATACGGGGTGGAAATTTCCGTCCGATTGCCTTTGCAATAGTATAGATCCAAACCCCCTCGAGCTGGCATCGCAGTGTAGTTCGGTTTCGTTCTTGGGGCTGAATATGGCCAAGATCGGTTTAGAAATTAATCGTTCTCGAAGCGTTTCAAATGCTATTAGCTGTTCCTCACCAAAAACGAATTTTGCATTTTTCCTTAACAGACCGTACAGAGGTTTCGCGATTATTGAAAAATTTTGTATGAACTTACGGAAATAGCTAGTCAACCCTATGAATCTTTGTAATTCCTTTACGTTGGATGGGACGCCGTAATTCCTGATCGATTCTATGTTGGCTGAACCCGGGCTTACTCCTTCTTCGTTTATAACGTATCCCAAGAACTCGATCTCCCGTTGCAGTATAAAACACTTGTCTAGGCGAAGTTCAAGTAGATTTCGAGTCAATAGTTCCAAGACTTCTGCTAGAATATCGGTATTATCATTAATTGTTTCAGTCGCTATGAGAATATCATCAAAATATATTAAAACCCTACCCTTTTGACAAAGTTTTCTGAATATCTTATCTATAAAACGCGCAAAGGTGGCTGGACTGGTACTAAGCCCAAAAGGCATCTTAGTAAATTCATACTGCCCAGTGGGAGTAATGAATGAAGTATATTTAATTGAACTCTCGTCTAGCGAGACGTTATAGAAGGCATTCTTAAGGTCTAACTTAGTGAAATAGCGTTTGTTTTTGAGTTTATCTAAATGATCCTCTATTACAGGCAGGGGGAACTGATTTCGCACGAGATTTTTATTAAGGATCCGATAGTCGACGCACATTCGATACTCCCCTGTCTTTTTCTTCGTTAGTACTATAGGTGAGCAGAAAGGTGACTCGCTCTCCCGTATGATCCCCTTATCCAAAAGATCTGCTACAATTTGATCTACGGCCCCCTTTTCGGCAAACGACAGTCTCCTTGGACGCGACGAAAAATAATTACTAGAGTTTTTCAGCGTTAAAGTCATTTTAAAATCAACATTGGGCGCATCAGGTCTAGGGGCTGAGAAGTAGAACGAATTAAATATGTCCCTGACCCTAGATCTGATCGAATTAGGCAACCCTGGATCTACAACAACGTTTGGTGAACTTTCAATGGCTAAGACCTCCTGAAAAGGAAGCTCATCCCAAACCACGTTATCTACTGGGTTCCCCTTCAATTCAACTTTACCTTGCAGAAACTTAACCTCAATAATTTGTTCATGATTCATGAAATCGCGACCCAGTAAGACTTGATGGTGGATGACGCCCCTTTTAACTACATGAAGATTCAAATTTAGTTTCATGTTGCTGATCTCAATGTCTGCATTAAATATTCCAACTATCTCTAATGGTAATCCGCTAATACCTAAATACACGTTACTTTCATCATAACACATAACATCACAAGGCTTAATAATCTCCTCGCTGATGAGGGATATAGGACTACCGGAATCTAATAAACAATTTACATCTAAAGAGTACTTACTAAGGCGACATCTTAGTACATAGGGGAAAACATGAAGTACTTGCCGATCCCTCGTGGCTACTTGGTTTGTACTGGCTGGGCTCGCCGTTCGATCTGCTCCGGGTGCTGTTCGGCTGGGACAGACGTTGATACGGTGGCCCGTCTGGCCGCATCCGTAGCAGGATCCCCTTTCCCGTTTTGGTTTCGTACACTCGTCCATCCGGTGCCCCTCTTCCTGACAGTTGAAGCAGCGGAAGACCCCTGTCCTCTCCTGTGTTTGCCATCTTGGACGGGTTGGCGTTCTCATCGGTGCGTTCCTCTCGTTCCTATTACTCGGTTGGGCCTGGGACGCTAGCGATTTGTGTTTGCTCCTGCGTTCGTTCACCACTCGATCACATCGTAACAGATCATGATAGAGGTCGTTTAAGTCATCGTGTTTTTTGGCCATCATCATGCTCGCTAATTCTCGGGATAACAGTCCTACGACGATTTGCTCCTTCTGGTCCTCAAAAGGTAGCTGCAGGATTTGGCACAGGTAGACCTTTTCGTGGAAATAGGTGTTTAGATCTTCGTTCCCTCTTTGCAATCTCGCATTCATGATTTTCCATTTATCGGCTAAGCTATCTCGTAGGAAAAAGGTTTTTTGGAAACTCTCCTTGAAATTTTCCCAGGTCAAGCACTCTCTCCTATGGGACTGGTACCAATTTAATGCTGCCCCCGATAGATTCGACTTGGCCGTTTCTAAAATAAATTCTTGAGGCCATCTGTGAAGTAGGGCGGTGCTCTCTAATGTCTCTAACCAGGTTTTACTCTTGGACAAGTCAAATCCCGAAAATACGTTGATTGTTTTGGAGAAATCCGGTACGACAGCATAATTCGGTTGACCTCTTTGATTCGCAAGTAAATTCAAAACGGCCGCATTTTGGGCCATTACCTGGGTCATGGTGGTTATTAATGACTGGATACCGGTAATCGTATCGCCGGCCATCGTGGTATCGTTGTGGGAACAGCCTGCGTTCGGCTCTGGCTGGCTACCTGGACCTCCTTCTTGTTGCTCTCTCATAAATTGCTCGAAATCTGCTTCTCGTACCACGTGTTTCTCATATGCACAAAATGGCTTCTCCTTGACGGAATCGTCCGGTGATGTATCGCTCATAATTCGCAAATTTCCCGTAATATCTTGGTAATCCTGGGTAATCCCACTTCTGACGTTGTAGAGGGCTTAATTAAAAAATAGATTCTCCCTCGATTCTCTTTTATTTTCAATCACGCACGTCTGCTCTTTACAATTTTTATTCATAACATCAATCTTAACCTAATCGCCTTGCTTGTTGTAGTACGACTACTCAACAACGTCGAACGTCAACAACTGACAATGACCGCAACGACACATGACATATGTCAAGGACTGGCCCTTGACTAATTGACTAAAATGACTACAATTCCTTGTTTTGAAAAGTTGTTTTAATGTACGTAGCGTTGTCGTTATTGAGTAAAATGTCGTAAGTGTTGGCAGAATTTTTATGTTGTCTGTTAATTAAGCCGTGTGAATGTCGGTCTCCACAGGTCCGGCTAATACCTGGGAGTCCAAGGAGTTTAAATGTGCCTGTTGATGTGATGTTGTTGGGTTGGATGAGTTTGAAAAATTTTGATGTTGTTGGTTCCTCATTTTATTATTATATTCGCGCTTTCTGCACTCCTGAATGAGATGTCCAGGTTTTTTGCAGTATTTGCAGAATTTGTCGGTGTTCGTGAAGTTGGAAGGTCTTCCATTATATTTCGAGTTATTATTTTGATTGAATTGAATATTATGGTTATTATTTTGATTTCTGTTTTTCTTAAAACAGTCCTTAGTGTTGTGACTCGATTTTTTGCAATAATTACAATATCTTGTTGATACTCTACTATTAAATACGCTTGCGGATATACCTAAAGCTCGTTCTTCTTCTACGGCTTTGGTTAGAGCATCAGGTAGATCATTAATTAAAGTTTGGGATCTTAGAAATCGTGAAATGTCGGGTATGCTATGATGAACGAATCGACTTAAGGGTAATTCTTTAATGGTTTCTAATTTACCTAAATGTTCGTTTTTATTTTTATAAGTCACTGCGCTGAATAATCTAACTGTAAGTTTGTAAATACGTTCGTAGTAAGAAGTCACTGGTTCTGTTAATCCTTGTTTTAATGTATTTAATTCTTCCATCAGTTGTAAATAGTGTTTCCTATCCTGATAAAATGTACTTAATATTTCCCTAAGTTCTTCCCAACTACTGTAGGTTTTTCCTTGCAGTTGCGATCGAACACCTCCCGTTAATTTTGAAATTATATACACTAACAATACAGTGGTTTTCTTTGATTTTGCGCGGCTAATTCTAATGCATTGTTACAATTAGTAACGAATTCGTTATAATCACACCGTTTTCCGTCGAATGTTCGCGGAATTAAAGAGCACAAAAATGATAATTGGAACTCAGAGTCTGAATTTGTAGCCATGATTAAATATGATTGTTAATATTCACAAATTTTGCGATTAAAGATAGTAATTTATGATTCTGCAATTGTAATTTGCGATTTAATTAATTAAAATTTATGAATTGAAGTTTGGTAAGAGGGTATGGGTTGAGTTGCAAATTGACCTTGTATAAGTTATTGTACGATTAAAATCACCAGAGTCGAAATAAAGAATGCCACCTACTTTGATCGGAAGACGTTGAAGTGAAGTGTTGACTATTCTCTTGGCAGGTTGGTTGTTTGGCACTCGAAGGATGAAAATCCACCAATCTCTCGAAGAACCTCGAAGGCTATGATCCTCAGGAGTTGTTATGGCTATCCCACTTCTGACACCAATTTTTATGTTGGAGTCTGTTGGTATGACTTCTGACACCAGGTATTATTTTATACGTGTGTACCGACACGAGTTTTCGTCAGGAACGGACAAACGAGAATGGCTAACACACTTTATCACTTAACAAAATTAACTTTATTCAGTACTTGGTTTATAATGAAATTACAAAAAGGGTAACCGCGGAACGCGTTACAATATTCGTTACAAGTTAAAGTCAAAAATACAACTGATTAGAATGAGCTTGTGTGCCCTTTTTAATACGAGCGTTATCGACTTAGGGGTAGGAGGTTGATATGGACCACCAGGATGTGTTTATTATTGATACATGTAGAATTGATTCCATTGTTTAGAGAGGTCGTGAATGTCTGTTTAGCAGACTTCGCGATGTTAGTTTAATATGCTTTTGTTTAACTGAATGTCCCCTTAATGTTTGTGAATTTTATAAATTGTGAAATGGTTTCTTCGGGACTTAATTATATTATCGAATAAAAGAAATAAACGTCGTTTCCGTCCTCAACAATTTAAGTAAACTCTGGAATCAATTGTATAATAAACATCGGTTTTCCTTGGGGTTGAACGCGAATTTAAATAAACAAGGAATTATGTCGTATGGGTATCAAACAATAATCAAATAAACCGAGACATATAATATTCCAAAATTCTAGATTGCACCTTCGTTTGCGTCCTGGTTCGGACCCTCGTGATTCAGAACAGACAATAACGATCGTTAGCACGGCTCCCGTAGTAAAACGCAAACGACACAATATCAACTGCCGTGGAATGCTCTAAGTCAGCAAAATGAATTATATAATAAGTTTATTTATGTCAACCTGATACTAATAGTACTACTCAATAGTAAACAATTCAAAGAGCCTTTCTACAGCAGTTAACTTTTTAGACTTAGACCTTCGATTATAAAATTCCCGTGATTAAACTTCCGACTTACAGATACCCCTTAGGTCGTCTGGCAACTGCCTTGATACCCTGGACTCCTTGGCCACTGCAATCCTGGTGCGTGTAGCGTCGCGCCGTTAGGTGCTAGATGTCCTAGCCGAATTTATTACAAATTTCACTCAACGACTCGATTCTACCCCGAACTCACTAGTCTTAGAAGTTACCGCTCGAAAACCGCACAAAGTCGCACTGTGCTCCCCAGGAACAACTCTTCCCAAAAATCATTCATCTTCTGTTTTAATACTGCCCCTTTCTTTCCAATCTTTCTCCCGGAAGCCAATTTGGTATTGGTCACTTACTTTAAACAAATCTATATTATATTTTCTTATTGGCTGGCGTCATTAGAAAGATCGAGGTGCTTTGTCAGCGATTCACACTTTTGGTGACCCTGATAATGTTTAGCTAAATTGTTTAACATTTTCCTTAACGTACCGACTAACTCAATTCATTCTGTTAAACATTAAACAATCGTCGCGACATTATTGGCACGTTCGCCCTACAAACACACTGATTGCCAAGGTATCGACGTCGTCGCCATTGCTACAGCCCTTACTTAACTACCCAAATTAACTCTACTTTTATAGAGGCAAGTAATGTCCATGGCCTCCAATTGACAATTAATTTAAATAGTATATTTTAATATGCCATTTATTACACAATGTAGAAACAAAACGAATGTTTGGTATTAGCAATCACCCTTTGGTGCAGCAATTATTATGGCTACTGTTTTTTTTTTTTTTCAAATCAGAATTTTAACATTTTTTCGAAAATCTCTCGGTTTTCGATGACGATAAGCTGATTTTTTAGGATTTCATGATGTATAATGGTTGTATTTCAAAACAAAAGTTGCCTTTAAAAAAATTCTTCCAATTACCTCCTTATTTCGAAGGAACATGAGTATAATCTGGAATTTGATGTAATAGGATAGGTACTACATTTTTAATGCGTTGTATTATGTATTAATTAATTAAAAGCCTTTGTTTATCAACTTACTTAGATTTTGTATTGATATTTTTCAGATAGCTCTTGTGATGACTTATGTACGATGATTACAAGAAAACTGTTTAAAATGTAAATAATACACATTCATATTTAAATATAAATTTAATATAATTTAATATCATTAACTTACAAAATGATATTGCCAATTAAAAATAACAAAATTTAAAACTGGATAATAGCGTATTATAACATTCGATGGATAATTACCTAAATGATAGAATTTCATCTAATAAATTGTACAAAGTAATTATGACGAAAAACGAAATGTACCATATTTGTAACTTAAATTGAACTTAATATATAATATCTACACTGTGTTATTTATAAGATGCGACATAGGGATTCCTGTACAAAAGTGTCAAAGACAAGCTAACTTTTTTACAAAGTAATGTTCATAAAAAATAATAACAGATTTGAAAAGATCGTAAAAAATAAGTCGAAAAAAAGTCATCTGCCATAAATAATTCCTTTTTATACAACTATCTAATTGTTAAAAAAAGGGCGGAGCTAACAGCGACAGTTAACGCTCTGCAATTCGAAAAATTAATATTTTTTTTGGTTTTTGTTTTTGGTTTTTTAATGTTTTTGTCTAAAAAGACATGTAATTAAAAATATTTAAAATAAAACAAGCTTTTTTGAGATATAAATTTATTTTTATTTAATTAGGTGTTCAAATTGTTTTCCATTTGCTGCTAAATAGTGTCCCAAACGATCATAAAAGTTCCGCCGTACAGTATTTATTACAGTTCTATTTATTTTTTGACATTTGTTAGTAATAACAGTTTTTAATTGCTCTTCTGTCTTTGGTTGATATTCAGCAACCTTATTTTTTAGGAAACCTCATAAAAAAAATCAGGGGGTGCTAAATCTGGAGAACTTGCCGGCCAGTTTATTGCACCCCCTCGACCTCTCCACCTATTTGGAAAAACAATATTGAGGTATTCCCTTTACTTCCTGACTGGAGTGAGCCGGGCAGCCATCATGCTGATACCATACTGGAACATTTCTTGGTGCCGCATTTTCTAGCTGGGGCCCTATTTCATTTTGAAGAAGATTCAAATATTCTTGGCCATTAAAATTGTTACTTATGAAAAAGGGCCAATTATTTGATTGCAAAATATGCCGGCACAAAAAGTAATAACTTTTTTACCGCAATCCTCTACGATGCATAGTTTCCCAGATACAGTACCTCGCAATCTTAATTGACCACTCTGTACAGAACAGCGGTAGCACAAACAATGGCTATAGACGTATTTAATTTGGTCCTTAAGCCACCTCTTAAGCAAAAAACTTTCTCTTCCAAATTCCAAACACTCTCTCAACAATGTTTCTTGTTCTAATATGTGCTCTATTGTACCTTTGTTCGATTATGTTTTGCGGGTGTAAAAGCGGTGTTAATAAACAATTTTGACATGTATAGCCATTATCCCCTAGAAGAATGCCAGTAAGGTCATTGCGTTCAAATCTGGTTCTTACAGCACTAAGATTAAAAATTACACTATCATGTGTAGAACCCGGATGGCGAACCGCAATATCCATGATCTTCATTGTAGGGTCACATCTAATAAAATCTAAAAAATATTAAAGTTATTAATGTATAATTAATAATCCGTATGTACTTGAACATTTAATGAATATGTGTACAATCAATGCATCCTGTCACCATAGGAAAATTGGCGATTTCGAAAAATAATCTGGTGTTGTTTAAAAAATGATCGTATTCGTTGGGAAATTTTACAAAATTGCCTAAAATTGCCTGCAAAGTAAATAGAAATGGTTCGTACAATTCTGCAAACTGTTAATTTAGTAATTGCACCTGCATCCCTGTGAAGTAACTACAACAGGAATTATAAGAATTGTTTTAATGTTGTATACATAAAATTAATTGAATATAACATACCTGAAAACTACTACAAGCATAAAATCTTAATACTAGTAAATGTTGTAGAATGGGTGCAATTGGTAAACCACGGTTACATTGTATATTTAAAAAATTAGTAACAATGGGTAACAGTGTATATCGCACACAATCCTTGTTAAATCAGTATCTTATGTAAATTCCTCATTTGAGTACACTTCAAAAGGATTTTGAAAATGTCTGATATGCCTTCTCTGAACACATTCTTCTGAGGTTACCACGAAAACGTTATGGCAAGTAAAGCATAAGTAAAGGTTATGACAAGCTTGTGAAAAGATTATAACAACGGTATGGAAAGGCTACGACAAGCTTTTAGCAATTTTTTTGAAATAGGTTTACGACAAGCTAATGAAAATGTTACGACAAGCTTGTGAAAAGTTTTTAATAAATCAATATAATCGTTCATAATAAATTTAAAATAAATATTTTTTTGGTAATTTTTAACTTCATAATAAGGTCAAAATATATTAAAAATAGAAATATTATATAATTAATGATATTTATTTTTATTTTCTAGTTGATACAAATACGAATAAATATAAAAGTATATTGAAATGAAAAATTTATAATGCAGAAAACATAAAAATATAAATACTAAGAATACTAAAATATCATGAATATACAGGGTAAGTCGTGAGGAATTGCACATACTTTAACAGTGTATAGAGGCACCTAAGGTGAATATCATACGACCATTAAAAGTTCCATCCGCCTCTTCTCTAAGGAGGTACAGAGTGATTTATGAATTTTGACGAAATTTTCTTTTGTTTATATCTTTATGGTGGCTATTTCGATTTGGTTCATTTCTTGGTAAAAGTATACATTTTGAACCAGCAACACACTGGCATGTTCAAAAAAAAATCAGGCCCGTCTTCAAAAAAGACGTAAATTTTCCGAAACTTAATGTTTCACCCTGTATACACTTTTTCTAAATTTTCATTTGGTTAATGTAGAAGGTATAAGTAACTCATAAAGCCTGAGCATCGGAAATTTTTTCCACACTTTCTTTAAATTGTCAAATATGTACGATTCCTCACAACTCACCCTGTATAGACGCCCTTCTAAGTAATTACCTATGGTGGATCAACGATCTGATCCAATCCAATGATGTTGTAACCGTTTTTCGCTGCTTCCCGAATAGGGTTACAAGTGGCGCGTCTCGGTGTCTTCGGTCGGTTTCTCGGGCGCCAGATTTTTGGTGGTTTACTCCACTTACCTTCAGAAGCGGCGTTGAAGGACCTGGGTAGCTACAGATGGAGATACGGTGCTTCCAGGGGTCGAAAATGTTAGAGACTATACTTAAGCGGTTATCAAGAAATAGGCTTTAATTATTTCAAGACAAGAGTACGGAAGCAACTATAGTAGTTTTGTTATTTACTCATGCAAAATATAGTTTGTAATATTGAAGCAGTAAAATACACCAGATAGGATTTCACGATTAAATATATTACAAAATAAAAATACACAGTTTCTTCGTTTAAAGCAGAAAGGAAAATTATCGGTTAATTAAGAAAAGCAACTAAAGTTTCAAAATGTAAAGCGGAAAAATCAGACTAAGCGGTACCTACTAGGAAATCGGATTTGTTCTACGAAACGTTTTCGGAAAAATGAATTTTTCAAATATAAACGGTTGTTTAAAATCGTTTCGTATTACAAATAAATCGGGCGTAGTCGTATAGATTTTGCTTGATTTCTATATTAATAGTAAAATCGGAAAATGAGTGTCGGGACAATTTTAGGAAAAGAAGTCTTCGGTCTATGTATTATTATCAAGCTTCTCAGCAGAGAAATAAAACACAACGGTAAGACGCTTCGGTATATCGAATTTATGGAACGCTTCTCAGCAGGACAATAAATATCGAGTATGCCGAAGGATTAGAAATTCGGGAAAATCTAGTCTGTACTTTACAATAACGCTTCTCAGCAGAGATGCAAAGCACAACAGCTAGACGATACGTTGTCGATTTCACCGAGCGCTTCTCAACGCTAAAAATCGAACTAGGCAAGATTCGGAAAAGTCCAGTCTATATGTTACAATAACGCTTCTCAGCAGAGATGTAACATACAGCGGCTAGACGGTTCGAGATATCGAATTCACCGAACGCTTCTCAGCAGAACAATGAAAATTCGAGTATGCCGAAGGATCGGATCTATAGAACGCTTCTCAGCAGGACTATAGGACGGTAGTTAGGTTCAAGCGGAACCCTACTTATTAAACAAAATCAAAAAAGTAAAGCAAAATCTAGTTGACTACACTCACCAGTCTTTCTCCTACCTTAGGGTCGGTTTGGATGTTCCGGAAAATCACTTCGCATAGAACTGTCCTATTTCGATCGAGGTTCCCATTTTTATATTCTATTTTTAGGACAAAAACTGGCCCTTGTCCTTCCACTGGCATTAGAAACCAAGTAGGAGAATTCGGCAGTGGAAGGGACTCGAGCGGTCGACAGCGGATGGAAGACTCGATCGGAATCAAGGTCACGCGCAATTAACAAAATTCGGTAAATTAATTACAATATTTACGGTAGAAAATGACTTCATTACATCCCCCCTTTACTTCGAAGAAAATAAATGGGAACGTAGTTCACATTTATTTTCCGATGTTTCGGGTTAGGTAGGTTCGGATAGAGAAAATGAAAAATTTAAATTATAAAAGAAATCGGTTTAGACATGAAGATCAATGGGTCCAGTTACAAGGTCCGGTTCGATCCACGGGATGTCGGGTCCTTTTCGGCTTATTCGGTATCGCTTCCTAGCTGGCAAATACATTCACGCGACAGAACATTCGTTCGGCCGCATCGGGAGCAAAAGAGTCGGGGTCGGTTCTGGCAGGTTCCTCGGCGATGTCCATTTTGCCCACATCTCCAGCAAGTGTCGGGTCCCACGGGAATGAGGAGTTTTCCAGGGGCTCGTAATCTTCGGAGTCGGATCGTCCTGGGCTTCGTGTCCGGTTGACGGGTTGGCGGGGCTAACGGTCGCAGGAAGCAATTTCGCTCGAAGGGGTCCTGGTTCCACCATGGCGATCCGGGTTGTCGGTCAGAAAAGTCGGCCTCGTCGTACTGGGTGGCAACGGAGTTGGTAGACGGGGTTTCGGTCTGTACGGCTACTTCGGTCGTGTCCATTAGATCGGATAGGTTGTCGAAAGACATATATTCGTCGGAATCGTTCAGGGCCATTTTGTACTGTAACCAACATGACTGGTAGAGTCAAATGTGGATCGGATCGGTTGGTTTCGGTTTAGGATTAGGTTAGGGGAGGTAGTTTTATATAAAGACGGGGACGGTTTACTGGTCGGAGTTGGAGTCGGTACGGTTGGGTTGGGGAAACTTTGGAGGGTCGGAGACGTTGCAGGCGGTCGATCAGTTCCGGTGGCCACTCCGAAACAGGAATATGGCGGTGTAGCAGGTCGGCGCACACTTCGTCATCTCGGGGTGCGGTCGACTCTGGCGGTGGTTCGGGATGTTCGGAGGGCTCCGGGTAATCGGCGAAGGCCTCTTCGGCGTCTTGCCACAACGCCGCGCAGACATCGGGGGTCGAGGTGTTCGTCGTCGGTCTGCTCTTCCGGGGGCCTTTGTTGGTGCGACGTCTCTTTAAGGTAGGGGAAGGATATTTGGGTCGGTGTTGTGGGGAAAGTCGTCGGCGGGGGCGAGGATCGGGACTCTGGTAGATGGATTGGAGCGGGTTCACGAGGACGGGTGGGGAAGTGGAAGGTTGGCTTAGTTTTGGGATCGGTTGGGATAGGGGAGTGGGGCGTTTCGGGTTGCAGACTCTTGTTGGTCGGGTAGGAAGACGGATGGTAGGGTCGGAAATAACGGTGCGGTTACTCATCTAAAATAGGTAGAGTCGGATTAACGGCTTTAAGGTCTTTGATATGGACACGCTTCAGTCTGATTCCCTTATCGTCTTTCAGGTCGTAAATTACTGGGGAAATTATTTTGACAACGGTGTACGGGCCGGAATATTTAGGACATAATTTCGCGGCTATGTGATCGGCGGCAGAAGAAAGGGGATGTTCTTTTTTCATTACGCGGTCTCCAACGGTACATCTCCAATCTCGCCTTCGGAGATTATAGTAGTGACTTTGAGTGGTGAAAGCACGGGAGAGGTTAACTTTCACTAGTTCAAAGCATTCTCGGAGTTTGGCCAATCGGTTGTGATGTTCTTCCGGGATTTCGTCAGTCCTCTCGGGGAATTCCTGTTCGTTAGGGTCCTGAGTTCGGTAGAGGCCATTCGGAACTTCTAGCTCTCTTCCGAAATTTAGAAAGGACGGTGTATAGCCGGTTGATTCGTGTTTAGAAGTGTTGATCGCAAATTTTAAGTCAGGTAAATATAAGTCCCAATCCCGATGATCTTTTTCGCAATATTGGGAGATCATAGTCTTGAGGGTACGGTTGGCTCGTTCTACGGGATTTGCTTGAGGAGTATACGGAGGCGTTAACCGATGTCGGATACCTAATTCTTGCAACGTCTTTTTAAATAGGGCACTCGTATACTGGGTGCCATTATCGGTGAGGACGGTTCGAGGTGTTCCAAAATTTGCGAAAACTTCTTCTTTAAAAGCGGTGCTAATACACGATGCGGTGGCAGTTCGGACGGCTCTACACTGGACCCATTTAGTGAAACGGTCTTGAAACATTATGATGTAGCAATGGCCTCGTTTACTCCTGGGTAATGGACCAATTAGGTCGGTACTGACGGTTTCCCATGGTTTTCGGTTGGCGGAAGGTTGCATTTTACCCGGTGTCTGTTGTTGAGATGGTTTATATTTGAGACATTGCAAACAAGATCGGACATATTTGGTGATATCTCGGAACATGCCCGGCCAGTAGTAGTGTTTGGCGATTCTAGCGATGGTTTTTGCAATGCCCAAATGACCAGCGTTCGGGGCATCATGGTTTTCTCGGAGTACGGCCTCTCGTTGGGGTTTCGGGACGCAGAGTTTCCATGGATCCACCATTTCTGGCTCACCAAAATCGTTTATGTCCCAGAAGTGTCGGTAGAGGCGATCACCCTTGATGCAGAAATCTGGAAAATCGGCAGGTTTTTCCATGACCTCGATCTTCTTGTTCTTATACCAGGAACATTCTTGTGATTCGGAAATGGTACAGACTTCGGGATTTTCGTCGTTCGGGTAGGGCAAGGGGTTTCTTGAAAGGGCGTCGGCTACTCGGTTTAAGGCACCCTTGCGGTACTTGATGTCGAAACTGTATTGTTGGAGAAAGATACTCCAACGAGCTAAACGACCGGATGGACTGGATATCGAATGTAGCCATTTGAGAGATTGATGGTCGGTTAGAACGGTGAAGTGGTATCCCTCTAAATAGGGGCGCATCTTCTCGATTCCCCATACAATGGCTAGACATTCCTTTTCGGTTACTGAATAATTCTTTTCGGCGGGGGTGAGGGTACGGCTAGCGTAAGCTATGATTAGGTCGGCGCCTTCTCGTTCCTGGGTGAGTGCTACCCCTAATCCGTAGTCGGAGGCGTCGGTTTGCAGGGTAAACGGAAGGCTGAAATCGGGGCAGCTTAGGATCGGAGCTTCAGTTAGCTTTTGTTTGATTTCCTTAAACGCTGTTTCTTGTTCCGGTCCCCAATTCCATCGGTATTTCTTCCTCAGTAGCTTCGTTAAAGGAGCTACAATTAGGGAGAAGTTTGGTACAAACCTTCGGTACCAGGACGCTACTCCCAGAAATCGGCGCATGTCTCGGACGTTCTTCGGAGGTTCGAATGTGGAAATGGCTTCGACCTTGTCTGGATCGGTATGGATTCCATTCCCGGTGACGATGTGCCCTAGGTACTTCATTGACGGTAGGCAGAAATGACATTTCTCTGGATTGAGTTGAAGTTTGGCCTGTCGGAGTCTCTTAAAAACTTCTCTCAAGTTTTTGAGGTGATTTTCGAAAGTCTCTCCTAAGACTATGATGTCATCTAGATATGCGAAAGCATATGGGTCTAGATCTGGGCCAATTACTCGGTCAACTAACCTCTGAAATGTTGCCGGGGCGGAATGAAGTCCAAACGGCATTACTTTGAATTGGAACAAACCTCTTCCGGGGACGGTGAAGGCCGTGATCGGTTTACTAGCTTCGGATAATGGTACCTGCCAGTATCCGCTTTTCAGGTCCAAGCTAGAGATGTATTTGGCCTTCCTTAGTTTGTCCAGTATGGCATTGATGAACGGTAACGGATAGGCATCCTTGCTAGTCGCTTCGTTAACTTTTCGGAAATCAATGCAGAAGCGGTATTTACCATCTTTCTTACGGACGATAACTATCGGGGAGCTCCACGGACTAGACGAAGGTTCAATCACGTCCTTTTTCAGCATCTCGTCAACCTCCGTGTTGATGACTTCTTGCATTTTCGGATTTTGCGGACGATATCTTTGTTTGATCGGTTCCGGATTGATCAAACGAATCTCGTGCTCGGTTAGGTGCGTCGGTCCTTTTACGGATTCAAACAATGGTAGTTCGGTGTTCAGAAATCTTTCCAAGCTTTTGCTTTGTTGATCGGACAACACTTGTGGCCTTACGGGACTCACAGTGTTTAAACATAACTCTTCGTTTATGTTTGTTTCGGAAGCAAGAGTCTTCGGGATTTCTTCATCTCGGACCATTGATTGAATTTCGGTGGGTCTGACTTCGGTTTTGCTGTCGGATTCACTGGTAATTTCTCTCGTAACAACTTCTTCCGGAAACTGAGAACTGGCCGCTGGACGGTCGTTTGCAGTTTGTAAAATACGGGGTTGCTTCACCTTTCTGTATTTCCTTGGGCGTTTGGTCGTTTTCCGAGTTTTCGTTGCCGGTGAATGTGTTGTCAAAACACCTATCGGAACTCCAATTGGAACTTGCCTCGTTGTAGGAAATCCATTCCTAGGACCATATCGGTGGTAAGTCGAGGGAAATGATCCATCGCGGTTTGAAATGTTTGGTCTCCCACCTTGATATTTAGGCGGAATAGATCGGTTACGGAAACTAACTCTCCGTTGGCTAGACGGGCTGTTGCGGTTCTGGGCTTCGAACGGATTTCCTTGTATTGGGGAAATTTGTCGGCGATCCTGTCTCCGATATACGAGGTAACGGCTCCAGTGTCTATCAGAGCCAAGAACGTTTGTTTCTCTATCGAGACGGTCACATAGGGTCGATTATCGGTGTTCACGCTTTGTATGGTCGGTTGAGAGGCGTGTGTTTGCGGAGACTGTACGGGCCCCTCCTCGGTGCAGCTCCTATTCAGTTTTCCGACGGGTTACAGTTGCAATCCCTCGAGAGAACTCCGGGTTTTTGGCAGCGTGAACAAAATAGTTTCGGTCGGTTTCGACAGTCCTTTCGGTAGTGGCCGGATTCACCGCATTTCCAACATAGAACGGAAGACTCTCGGATCGAAGGTTTTTCCTTGATGGGAACGGTCGAGTTCCTAGCTGGATGATCGGACCCTTGAACCATTCGGTTTTTGCTGGGGTCGGATTTGGATGGAGGTGACCAGCGGGGTTTTGACGGGGAAGGTTCAGAAGTTTCGGTGGGTGGTCGATGCCGTTCGATCTCCTTGCGCAAAACTTCATACTCGCGGGCTTGTTGACAGAAGGTTGCGAGATCGGAAAAATCGGTTCGTCGGATTTGTTGGCGGTATTCGGGCAACAAATTTCGGTAAAGCCACCGTAGTTCCTGGCTTGGGTCCAATTTGCCATGTCGCCTCATTAGGGTTTGTAGATCGGTAATGTAGGAGGCTACTGGCTCGTTTGGCTTCTGCAGTCGGCGGCTGATCTCGGCTTCTAAATCCTCTTCGTAATTAACCGGGAAATAAAAGCGTCGGAATTCGGTTTCAAATTCCGACCAAACGGTCCAATTTCTACGGTTATTTCTGTACCAAAGGGCTGGTTGTCCCCTCAGTATTTCGGGTAGTACGGGTAATAGTCGGTCGAGGTTAATTCCTCGAGCGGTACACAGTTCTTCGAGCCTTTCCAAAAAGGCTGCGGGATCCTCTTTTCCATCGAAGGTGATTCGCCATTCGTGGATATTTAAAGGTGGTATCGGTATCGGTATTGGGGTTCGTGCGGATGGTCCTGCTTCATCCATCCTAACTGTGAAGTGCTCTTCTTTTGGTTCGCTTACGGTCGGTCTTAGTCTCGGGGGGCTTTTCTTTCGGAGCGACCTAATCAAGATTTTCCGTAACTCGTCGACGGTACCAGTGGTCGGTAATTTTCGTGTTTCTATCTCTTGTATTAATTCTTCTTTTTTCAGTCGGTATACCCAACGACTGCCGGATTCGGATTTGTCGGAAATCTCGTCGCTATCGGACATATGCGAAACGCTTTTCCTTCGGTGGTTTTCTAAATTTTCACGGTCCCTGCTCGGGCGCCAAATTTGTAACCGTTTTTCGCTGCTTCCCGAATAGGGTTACAAGTGGCGCGTCTCGGTGTCTTCGGTCGGTTTCTCGGGCGCCAGATTTTTGGTGGTTTACTCCACTTACCTTCAGATTCGGTGTTGAAGGGCCTAGGTAACTACAGATGGAGATAGTACTTCCAGGGGTCGAAAATGTTAGAGACTATACTTAAGCGGTTATCAAGAAATAGGCTTTAATTATTTCAAGACAAGAGTACGGAAGCAACTATAGTAGTTTTGTTATTTACTCATGCAAAATATAGTTTGTAATATTGAAGCAGTAAAATACACCAGATAGGATTTCACGATTAAATATATTACAAAATAAAAATACACAGTTTCTTCGTTTAAAGCAGAAAGGAAAATTATCGGTTAATTAAGAAAAGCAACTAAAGTTTCAAAATGTAAAGCGGAAAAATCAGACTAAGCGGTACCTACTAGGAAATCGGATTTGTTCTACGAAACGTTTTCGGAAAAATGAATTTTTCAAATATAAACGGTTGTTTAAAATCGTTTCGTATTACAAATAAATCGGGCGTAGTCGTATAGATTTTGCTTGATTTCTATATTAATAGTAAAATCGGAAAATGAGTGTCGGGACAATTTTAGGAAAAGAAGTCTTCGGTCTATGTATTATTATCAAGCTTCTCAGCAGAGAAATAAAACACAACGGTAAGACGCTTCGGTATATCGAATTTATGGAACGCTTCTCAGCAGGACAATAAATATCGAGTATGCCGAAGGATTAGAAATTCGGGAAAATCTAGTCTGTACTTTACAATAACGCTTCTCAGCAGAGATGCAAAGCACAACAGCTAGACGATACGTTGTCGATTTCACCGAGCGCTTCTCAGCAGAACAGTTAAAAATCGAACTAGGCAAGATTCGGAAAAGTCCAGTCTATATGTTACAATAACGCTTCTCAGCAGGGATGTAACATACAGCGGCTAGACGGTTCGAGATATCGAATTCACCGAACGCTTCTCAGCAGAACAATGAAAATTCGAGTATGCCGAAGGATCGGATCTATAGAACGCTTCTCAGCAGGACTATAGGACGGTAGTTAGGTTCAAGCGGAACCCTACTTATTAAACAAAATCGAAAAAGTAAAGCAAAATCTAGTTGACTACACTCACCAGTCTTTCTCCTACCTTAGGGTCGGTTTGGATGTTCCGGAAAATCACTTCGCATAGAACTGTCCTATTTCGATCGAGGTTCCCATTTTTATATTCTATTTTTAGGACAAAAACTGGCCCTTGTCCTTCCACTGGCATTAGAAACCAAGTAGGAGAATTCGGCAGTGGAAGGGACTCGAGCGGTCGACAGCGGATGGAAGACTCGATCGGAATCAAGGTCACGCGCAATTAACAAAATTCGGTAAATTAATTACAATATTTACGGTAGAAAATGACTTCATTACAATGTGCTGTTTTATAATTCACATTGAGTGTTGCTGCTAATTGTGCCCAGTCCTCCCCTTTGTTGGCACAAGCGACAATCCTTATTCTATCTCGGGCTGTATTTCTGTAGTAGGTTTTTCTTACAATTACTTCATGTCCTATTAGTGGAGTTCTGCATATAGGACAGGATGCATCTGATGCATTTACTATTTCTTCAGAACGGCAGACATGAAATATATGGTTACAAGGATGGTTACGTGGATGGTTATGGTTACCCGACAAATAGCACAATTGTCTCTTAAATTCATTGTAAAGAAAAAGATTTCTTTTCGCAAAATAAGACTGAATTATTCGAACTTTTTGACAAAACTATATTTATTGTGTAGTAATAGTAACGATAATACCAGTCAAACAAGTCATATGATTTCTGCATTCTAAATGGGACACTTTCCGAAACATAAATGATAATTTCTTAAATACAATTGACTATTCTGAAGTACAATTGATGATTTCTGAAATCAAATTGATTATTCTGAAATTCAATTGATGATTTCTGAAATGAAATTGACTATTCTAAAATACAATTGATACATTCCGAAATATAAGTGACTATTCTTAAATTTAATTGACGCTTTTTGAAATACAACTGGAAAAGGTCTAGTTATGTCATCTAAAATGCGATCGTTTTTAAATATTAAAAAAATCGTTTTGCGTTGTGTTGATGTTATTTTGGTTTGTATTGTCTTCATTTATCGGATTATCTTTTCTTACATTTTTAATTTGCTCAGAATCACTTATCTTATTTTGTTCAAACATGACATTTCGATTGTGGAAAATTCCTTTAGATTTTTCTATTCTTGAATTAGATTTGGAAAAAAGGTTGCAATTGGAAGAATAAAATTATACACGTTTATTTCATAACCACAAAAACAGATACAATAGAACAAAATAAGTTTTGTAGTGACCGAGTTTTACTAGTTTCAATAGGTTCATGTTTAATATTACATTTTAATATAGTATTTAATTGTTAATGCAGCTAGAAGCTTGAAATTGAGTATCGATGACGTCCAGACATACTACTAAATGAAACTAAGCTGTATCCACCCTATAGTATGTATAGGGCGTTTAAAATTGTCTGACAAACTTGGCGAAATTAAAGTGGTCATAACTTTGTTATTTTAAAGGATCACCCTGTATTTTTTAACAGTGGCCTATGCAGTTTTTTAAGCCGTTTCGATCCATATATTCCATATATTCGATCCAACATTGAAAAATAAAATTTATAAATATTTAACTTTAAATGGTACACGCAATTGGATTGACGTATTACCGACCATCACAAAAGAGTATAACGATACACATCATCGGTCCATAGGACTTAAACCGTCAGAAGTGAATAAATCCAACGAGAAAAATCTCTTAACAGATAAATATTCACATATAAAAATTGCCGGCCCCCGAAAATTTAAAATTGGTGATATTGTTCGATTGAGCAAAAGTAAAGCTATGTTTGAAAAAGGATATACACCTAATTGGACCACTGAATTATTTAAAATTATTAAAATCAATATTACGAATCCTACAACATACATACTGGAAGATTTACATGGAACTCCGATTAAAGGTGGTTTTTACGAGCAAGAACTTTTGAAAACGTCCACTCCTGATATTTATTTAGTTGAAAAGGTATTACGTCGCAAAGGAAAGAAAATGTACGTTAAATGGCTCGGTTTTGATAAAAAACACAATAGTTGGATTGACAGCAACGACGTTGTATAGAAGGGATACAATATAAAATTTAATAATTTTAACAAAATCTCAGTTGTGATCGAGATGTCTACGTCAAACGATTCAAACAGTGAAACAATGAGTGATTTTGATCCATCTGAAGAATTAGATCGGATTTTAGAAAAATATGAAATGCTCGCAAAAAATGAAAATTATTATCTAATGAATGTCACGTACGACATTGGTGAATTTTACATTAGTTGTGGATTAAGTCCAGTAAGAACCTTTAGTCCTGCAATCGTCCTTGTTCGTCAAGGTGTATCATCGTCGAAGTTATCTTTTAGTTCGTTCGAATGGATAACATTAATGGAAATATTCGAAGAAAAAATTACAAGTTTTTTCAATGCATCTTTCATTGATAATACAATCGAGTGCGGAGATTATTTCACCGTAGTACAAATTATTGGTGACGATGTAAAATTACTTCAATTGGAAAAGCATGGAATTGTCTACACTCTTACACAAGATGATGTTTCTCAAATAATCAATATTAACCGATCTTTAATATCACATCGAATATCAATGTTGGAGCAGTTAAATTTTTGTGTGTATTATAAAAATATCATTAATATCATACGTTCAAATGTACAAAATAATATTTATTTAAGTAAATTGGATTTATTATTCGCTATTTGTGAATCATCAGCAGATAATATATTAAGTAATGTACTTAGGGAATATGTATATTTTTATAAACATAAGGTTGTAAATGACTTGGAAAATTTTTAATAAAAATAATAATGTAATGGTATCTTTTATTAGAAGGCCTTGAATCCGCGTTAGAACTATACTATAGACACTTCTTTGTTTACTACTGTTTAATAAATACGATAATGCGATAAGAAAAATACAATTAAATCAGCATTGTTTTTATTTGATAAATAAAAAAATATTATACATTAAACTTATAGTATAGTAGGTATACTGAACATTTTTATAATGAATTCAGATATTTTCATAATAATTATTAATTATCTAATATTGAATAATGTCCCCAAGGTAGTGTATCGTAAGAATTCGGTATTAAATATCTTTTATCGTCATATGCATTGAGAGCAATTTTTTTTTGCTCCACGCTATATATGTTATGTAAGTTAGATTGTATACAACGTTGAGTAGCATAGACCGTATAATCGGATTCTAACAAAGGATTTTTTTTATAATTTTGTAAGCATTTTAAGTAATCCTCAAACGTAATTTTTTTCTTTACAACATTTGACTTTATACCTTTAGACTTTTTAACTTCTTCAGTTCCTTCAACCTTAAAAGTATATTGCTTTGATCTTAAACCTACAAAATGAGTCATTATCTTAGAATTATTTTCATCCTTCAACTTACCAAGTACTTTTTTATTACACAATGGTATGTTCCATTTATTTTCAGGAGGATAGTCGCTAGTATCAAACCAATCTACATATGTCGGTTTTAATTACTTCTTCATACAAATCATTACACTCGATTTGATATAAAAGACTGTCGGTATCTACATAAAGTAGTTTACATTTTTCAAAATTAAATTTGTTTAACATATAATCGTAATGAAATTCATATAAACGTATCTTTGAGATATCTAAAATAGAAGTTCCTATATAGATCGGTTTATCAAAAATTATTTTACTTTTCTTATATTCAATAGCTACGAGATCTTTATCAAATATTGATCTACTGTGAAAAAGAGGGCTGGATATTAAGTTTTTTGCACCCCATTGTCCTTCCCACGTTTTAACTAATCGAATATTACGATGTTTACGAATATTTTGTATTGTTATTCCGTATATAGCATTATTCATAAGTTTAAATAAATTTTTTTCAAATGTATTATTAGCTTTTGATCTAAGCATGGTATTAAGTTCAATATAGGATTTCAACCAGGTAGACTGTTTAAATTTTATTCCTCTATTTATAGAAGTCAATATAACTCCGTTAGAAAGGGCTTGCTTAAGGGCACGATAATGAATAACATAATTGGTTTTATCGTATAAAGTGGTCATTAGTTTTTTTATATTTTGAATTCTTTGGTATCAAATGTTCCGCACAAAACGGTAAATCTTTATGCTTGTCATGTAATGATTGAGGTATTTTCAAATTTACTTCTAAAATGTATCCATATTCATCATCATCGTTAATTTTACTAGCATCAAAATTTTTGAATTCTTCTATCCATTGAAATTCTCCATACGGAAGTGGTTGAATCATAGCCCAGCCGTATAAATTATTTACGTCAGTATAAAATAAGTATTTAGAGGGTTGAAGTGGATTAAAATTACTTAGATATTTATTATTGGCTTCTCCATATCGATTACAACATTGAGAAATACCCCCCCGAATAGACCGTTCAAAAAATAATAACATGTCAACATCTTGTAAAGTTTCTAATTTACAATTAGTGAATTTGAGCATACAACTCCAAGTATATCCGGCTAATGTATAATAAAATGCGGGATCTATTTGTATGTATTATAACACGTTTTACGAAATGTTTCAAATACACAAGTTAATAATAAAATGTCGGTTTTCATGTATAAATCACTATATTCACCTAAAGTTTTTAAATTGAAATTTTTCCAAATTAATTGAGCATGGTTATAGTCAGCATCTGATACATGTTGATCTAACATTCTATTATAAAATTCGGTTTAGTTTGGTAATTTTGTTTCATTTAACTTATCAATATTATCTATATAATCGTAAAAAAAGACACCTTTTCTTTTTAGTAATTCTAATTGATCATTATTTAAATTATTAAATTCGTTTTGAAGTATTTCAAAGCTATCATCATTTAATGTTTTTACTAATTGGTCTAATGAACATCCAAGAAATCTAAAGGAATCAATAAATCTAAATTTAATTTTAGTATCATTATGATATACTGTAAAACTGATGTATTTTTCTTTGTTAAGAGGTAGTAGAGAGACGTTGTGCCTTTTAGCTAAATCGCGAATTATAAAATGCGCGTCGTAACCGCTGAGATTATGAAATATTATCGGTATGACGAAAGATTTTCGATAATTTAAATTACAAACTTGATGACTTAAACCCCGGAATCTTGACGTTAAATGGCAGTGATCTTTTACGATTATATCGTTTGGTTTAAACTTTTTTTCACATATATGGCATTTATCGGATGCTGTAAAATTTTCTACAATAAGTGGTTCTATTGTTTGTAATTTCGATGAAACAAAATATGCAATATCGTTTAATTGATCGGCATACCATGACATACAATCTAGACTTCTATTATTATTATAAAAAGATCAATCATTATTGTAATTACATAAAAAATATAAACCTGCACTGTATGCAATATGTTTTTGATATCGATTACTATATGACAATGATGACTTGGATTTATTATTATTTTTTCGATCATCTTCGTAAGGCACTAGTAATGACTCGAAATCTGAATAAATTATAAATGGAACTCTTTCTTTAAAAACAAAATCCTTAAACATAATATATTTTTCTCTTGGAAATTCAATTTTGCATTCATTGAAATTTATACAGTAGGTACTATGTTCTTGTATTTTTTTCTCTGACATAAAATAATTTAAACATCTATCACATAAGTGCAAACGACCTTTGTGCTTAGAAAGCTGTGAAGAAACGAGTCTCGACAGGTTTTTAATCCAACAATAATGGTATATTATTTCAACATTATCATCTTGATTATTTTCCTCAAATTCGTTTGAAGTGTTGTTCTCGTACTTACTTTGTATTAATAATAAATTAACATGATTAATTTTCTTTTCTTTGGTTAATCGTATTGGAATAACTTTAAAACAATTTTTATTTTTTTCTAATCCAAATACGTTTACAGATATATCTGGATTATTTTTTTCAAAAAGTGTAATTTGATTTACCTTTACGGGACATGTTATATCTTTTGTATTTAGCAAATTACTATAATGATTGTACGAAGAAGTTCGATCACAATTTTTAGTAACAGGATATAAAGCTGAAACAATGGCCCAAAAAAACATGCTTCATCGTTGTTTTTAACATTAATACAACACTTTTTATTTGCAATTTGTGATGGACATTTTATGTACATTTTAATTTGTTTAATCCAAATTACACGTTCCTGCTGAGTTACTTTTTTCTTTTTTTTTTAATAAAAACACTACTTTTTTAAATTTTTTTACTATTGAATCGACGATTGTTATAATATCTGAATCCATAATAAAAAAATGTACAGTACTTACAAATAATTCCAGTATATGAAGTTGTAGTAAATAGATGTAGATAATAGCAGTTACATTAAATAGACCATTGATTCACTACGACAAATAAAAAATTAATATTTAGAATATTTACATATATTAGAAAAAATATTACCTTAATTTTCAATTATTTTAAATAATTTCCTCGATTGAATTTTATTGCCGAATTCTTGTTCTCCCAGATATACAAAACTGAATTTTCCAGTCGAAAATTGATCGATATGTTGTTTGTATGTATCAGTTACTCGTTTTGGAAGAAAAATAACATTTTCTTCTAATTCCAACAAAACCGATTCACCAAAGGAGGATTTAATTATTTTCCCATTAAAAATCTTGTACGGGACGTCTCTAGTCAGATGGTTGATATCAATTTTTGGTTTAATTTGTACTTGTTTATTTTTGGAGTATTCTTTTTATTATTTTCTTAGAATTTACTTTCTTTTTCAAGCCATTGTGGCAAAAAGACATATCTACATAATTCTATTTTATTATTAGTGATATTTTTTCAATAAATTATCGTTTAAAAATTCTCAATTCTTTGTAATCGACTCGACGTTCACCCATCCGAACCCGTTTTGATACTGTCGAAGTGTTGAAACCGTCGAAATTATTTGATTTTTAATCTAACCAAGCCAAAGCGCGGTGTGAAGTCCAGTAGGCGCGAAAAATCGCGAAAGTTATGCGCGAAAAATTTTCCAACACGGTATGAATATGATTAATAGCATTTAAACCGCGCTCGTTTGCTTGGCTCAAAGCTCGACGTAGCGATGCTTTTTAACGATTGGAATTGTGACACGATGGATTGCAGTTCGAGTCCAGCCGCGGTCCGTAATTTTTATTTTTAATTTTTACGTTTTGTTATAGAAGAAAAATTTTTAAATGATTTTTAATAAATTATGGTTAGATTAAAAACTTTTGTGTCAACTTGTTGAAACTTGTGGAAACTTGTTCGCATACGTGCATACGTAAATTGCGTTGTTTGACCTTCATTTGCGATTATCTCAGTCGGTATTTGTTGATAACGAACTAAAACAACATTATATCAACCTTGACCGTGGCACATCAGAGATTCTATCTCGGTATTTGTTGATAATGATGAGCAAGTCTTTTGCAGACATTTAACACGTGGATTGCCGCAAATTTTTGAAATATCCAGTAATTACGATTAAATAATTAAAAAAATTTTATAAGTCACCTTCAGAAATGCTGAAGTAGACAAATCGTTTTTACATATACAGTGCATTTCTTTAATGCCCCCCCCCCTTTATTTTTTGAACGGATCAACTTAGAAAATTGAAATTTGGGATAATAAAACTAATGCATGATTACTATATTTTTGAGTAAAATTGACAGATGAAAATTTCAAGATGGCGACTCGGCGCCATCTTGGGAAATAAATTTAAATGGAAAGGGGTGTCTTGTAATACATCATTTTGAAGCTCCTGACAAATACTCTACAACCCTGGAATATAAAGTCAATATCTGTACCCATTTCAAAATGGCGGAACATTTAATAATTACCTGAATACAAACAAAATAATATCAATTTTTCTAGAAATATTTGTTTTTTTATGGCAAACAGCAATCCCAGCAAACCGATAAGGTTTGACAGGTTATTTTTGGTTAAAAAAATTCCAAAAAATTTAAGTACGACAACGAACATTAATTGTTTAGTCAAAATATGCTCATTTAGTTTTTGGTTTTCCTAGTGTTCAAAATATTCTCTTTAGTTTTCGATTTTCCTAGTGTTTAAAGTATTTTCATTTAGTTTTCGGTTGTTTAGTTCTCATTGCAGTTAGATAGCACGTGAACTAACTCTAAAATGGCCAATTCTCGTCCATTGGAAGATGGAGCACTACCCCATTACTCCAGACAAGTAATGAACTATTTGGATGCTATTTTCCCTGGTCGTTGGATTGGTCGTCGAGGTCCTACGGAATGGCCAGCCTGATGCTCGCCAGATTTGACACTTTTAGACTTTTTTTATGGGGCTATTTGAAGCAAAATGTGTACGCAACTAAACCTGCTTCAATATTGGATATACGAGAAATAATTACAGATATTTGTAAAAATATCGACGTTACTATGTTCGAAAATGTTCGGTTAGGCTGTTCTTACATTAAGAAGTTCAAGGCAACCATTTCGACCTTTTTTTGAACTAAACTCAGCTTATTTCCTCAAATTATGACGTTAAACGTCGATATGTTCAGGTAATTAATAAATGTTCCGCCATTTTGAAATGGGTGCAGATATTGACTTTATATTCCAGGGTTGTAGAGTATTTGTCAGGAGCTTCAAAATGATGTATCACAAGACCCCCCTTTCCATTTAAATTTATTTCCCAAGATGGCGCCCAGTCGCCATCTTGAAATTTTCATCTGTCAATTTTACTCCAAAATATAGTAATCATACATTAGTTTCATTATCCCAAATTTCAATTTTCTAAGTTGATCCGTTCAAAAAAAGGGGGGGGGGCATTAAAGAAATGCACTGTATATGTAAAAACGATTTGTCTACTTCAGCATTTCTGAAGGTGACTTATAAAATTTTTTTAATTATTTAATCGTAATTACTGGATATTTCAAAAATTTGCGGCAATCCACGTGTTAAATGTCTGCAAAAGACTTGCTCATCATTATCAACAAATACCGAGATAGAATCTCTGATGTGCCACGGTCAAGGTTGATATAATGTTGTTTTAGTTCGTTATCAACAAATACCGACTGAGATAATCGCAAATGAAGGTCAAACAACGCAATTTACGTATGCACGTATGCGAACAAGTTTCCACAAGTTTCAACAAGTTGACACAAAAGTTTTTAATCTAACCATAATTTATTAAAAATCATTTAAAAATTTTTCTTCTATAACAAAACGTAAAAATTAAAAATAAAAATTACGGACCGCGGCTGGACTCGAACTGCAATCCATCGTGTCACAATTCCAATCGTTAAAAAGCATCGCTACGTCGAGCTTTGAGCCAAGCAAACGAGCGCGGTTTAAATGCTATTAATCATATTCATACCGTGTTGGAAAATTTTTCGCGCATAACTTTCGCGATTTTTCGCGCCTACTGGACTTCACACCGCGCTTTGGCTTGGTTAGATTAAAAATCAAATAATTTCGACGGTTTCAACACTTCGACAGTATCAAAACGGGTTCGGATGGGTGAACGTCGAGTCGATTACAAAGAATTGAGAATTTTTAAACGATAATTTATTGAAAAAATATCACTAATAATAAAATAGAATTATGTAGATATGTCTTTTTGCCACAATGGCTTGAAAAAGAAAGTAAATTCTAAGAAAATAATAAAAAGAATACTCCAAAAATAAACTTAAAGATTATTTTAAAATAGAAAATAAAAAAACTCTAAAAAATAGTCCACCGCTTTCTGCTAAACAATAGCCAAACCTGTCATACAGATGTCATCTCATATTACTGAGCTGAGGTGTAATTTTAAGAAAATTGAATTATTTTTTCCTTATTTTTCCTTATTTTAACAAGATTTGTTGCTATTTCAAAACTGTACCTACCGATACACACATTTTTTTGAAATATCCCCAAAAAACCTATTAATTGTAGTTTCTAAATAATTTTGTACCTCATACCTAACACAAATAACTTTGTACCTCTACAAATCGCGGCGTGCGATCCAGTAGAACAATTAAATTTATTAGAATTGATCGCGACGTTCTATTGAAATGTACACTGGTAGATTGGATTTCAGCCGGCTAAGAATTTAACATTGATTTCCCTATTATGCGCGAAAAATTTTCTAACACGGTATACGTAATAATGATGTATTGTTGTAATGATGGTTGCGTACAAATCATCACACCCCGTATATACCGATTTACAGGGTGTCGAAAGGGTTGGAGGGACGCATTTACTCATATATCCCCACACACCCTTTACAGTTCTTGCAAAATTCCACCAAATGACCTTCTACTGTACCAAAATGATCATCGACGTTTCATAACGATACCTACGGGTAGGCAACAATAATTACACATTTTTAATCGTTCTTTTTCCAGAGTGTTTAAGGGTTGGGGGTAAGTTACTTCTTCACATCGCCGAAGAATCTTTTTGTTCTTGCAAATTTCACCAGAAGATCTTCCTAAGCCCACCACCTCGATGGCCATCCACCATTGACCCAGAACTCTCATGAACTCGCCTAAACACTAAGCACTAACCACAATTGTCTTTGTCACAAAATGGCGCCCTCGCCCTCTCGCCGTCAGAGATTTTCCGCCTGAAAACTCACTCAAACTCGCCTGTTTGCACGCTGAGCCGTATCCCACTTCTGACTGAAACGCCGGGAATTTTCTCAAAACACTTTAATTAATTAAACACTCTGTATAACGCAAATAATTGAATATAACGTTAGAACCGCCGTAGTACGCAAGTACGCCACTCCAACGCCGGCTTGACACCGTACTGTCAACCTCCCCTTGCCATGCGCGCTTGTCCGCCTTCGCCCGATAGATGGCTCTCGCCGTTGATTTCGCTTTCTGCGAGATGGTATTGTTAGTAGAGTTTAAAAGATCGCAAAAGTCTTTTAAAATAGATTTTCGTTTGCACTGCACTGCTAAAATATAATAATTACTTTTTATCATTTCTTATGCCCTAAGAATGCAAAATCAACAGGTCGTCCAAAAATCGTACGGTGCAGGGGGTGGGAAGAGTGCATTTTTCAAAAAATCCAAAAAAAATATTTTTATGTTTTTTAAATCTACAACATACGGCCATTTAACTGTCAAAATATGATTTCTATATTTCCATTGGAAATATTTATTTTTTTATTTTGAAAACAGACCACGCAATGCTTTTATATGGAGTTCCTTTACGAATAAACGCTTGTCCTGAAAACTCATTTTTATGTTATCGTTTACCTCGTTTTAACTTGAAAACAATTTGGTTTATCAAAAAAATACCTTCTATAAACGATATGCACTGAAGATCAAGGAATGCATTGCTTTTTGAAAAATCCTAATCTGATGAATAGTTTCATTGTAAATTAACAAAATGTGAAGCCATGTCGTGAATATCGCGGCCGCCAGCGAAACAGCGAGGAAAGCTTAGATTTGTGTTGACGACCAGGCGATAAACGACTTTAGTGATTCCGACGTGCGCTTAGGATCGTTTTCGCTTGCCGTTTCCTTTGTGCTGCGTTTGTGAAATTATTATAGAATATAAATGCGGACATATAAAATAATATTATTATTTCGTCGATTATTATTAAACGGACAATACATGGTCAAGAAATTTCGCGTTATATTTTTATTCGGGTTTATACGGTATTACAGTCTTTAAAAAAATTCTATAATTAAGAAGCAAGGAAAATATAAAAAGTATTCTTTCTGCCAGTCCATTCTTCAAATTGGTGTAGAACATTATTAATCTTCTGCAAAAGGCAATAAGAACTTATTAATATTTGTATAATTTCTTGAACATCGAAGGACCATACAAGTAACTCTCACTTGTAATTAGATATAATGAATGTATTTCAACTGAAGGCGAATAACGGCCATTCTTTCTTGTTGGTGCGAACGCTTCTTTTTTGTCGAATGTGTTGTAATCGAGTGATCGCTGATCTAAAATCAGCACCGAATCGCAAGAATGGCCGCGTTGCCAGATTCATCAAAATATTACAATTTAACGGAAATATAAATACATTCACCAACAAAATTAAAGAAATACCAACATATTCCCCCCTTTGAAGGGAAGCTTCAAAAATTCGAACATAAACTATAAAATGTAAAGAAAATGAAGTAAGTATTTTAAGTAACAAGTAATTTAACGTTATAAGGAAAAAATTAAATATTTTGCTCCATTGGTAATGGACACAAATGTCTAACTGATCGAACAATTGTTTTTGACGAGGTTTTGATGGTCGCCACCCGAGAGACCCCATCTTTGCCAGGATGAAGATGCAGGATACGTCCTAATGGCCACAAGCATGGTGGTTGTTAATTGTTTTTAACCAAAACCATTGTATTTGGTTGGATTGGAGTCGCTGAATCGTTCCATTTGTACTTGTGATGAAGGGTAGAAATGTATTCTTTGGTGAAGCGAATCCAAAATTGTTGATACATTTGTTGAATTTCTCGAAGTTTACTTAATCGTCCAGTTGGAATTTCGGTCAGATCAGTGTCTGGAAGGGATGTTATAGGGCGTCCAATAAGGAAATGTGCAGGACATATAGGAAGTGGATCGTTAGGATCAGAACTGGAACAATAGAGAGGTCGAGAGTTTAAAATGCCCTCGACTTGAATAAGAAAAGAATTGAAATATTCGTATGTGAACGATTTATTAATCATTATTCGTTTCAAATGAAATTTCGTACTCTTGACGGCTGCTCCCACAAGCCACCAAAATTTGGTGCATACGGTGGAGTTAAATGCCATTCGATTTGATTAGTTGTTAAGTAGGTATTTATAATATGTTGATTAATTTGTAAAAACTTTCCCATATCTTGAAGTTCGTTTTTTGCTCCGATAAAGGTCCGACCATTATCAGAGTAAATGCTAGAAGGAATACCTCGTCGAGCAATGAAACGTCTAAGGCAATTTAAGAATGATTCTGTGGTGAGGTCTCTAACTAATTCCAAATGTATTGCCTTTGTTACAAAGCACACGAAAACGCAAATATATGATTTAATTAATATGGAACCACGACCAGACTTATTTTTTATAAAGAATGGTCCCGCATAATCTATGCCCGTAAATTGAAATGGCATTGCTTGTTTAACCCTTACATCAGGTAGATCGGCAATAGGGCAAGTAGCGAGTTTGGGATCAAATTTAAAACAAGTGTGGCAATTTTTTACAATTTTTCTAGCCAAATTGCGTCCACCAATTGGCCAATAGTTTTGACGTATTGTAGCCAACAATAATTGAGGTCCTGCATGTAATAATAAAATGTGATAGTATTTGAAAAGTAGTATTGTCAAAGGATGTTTGGATGATAGTAATATTGGTTGTTTTTGACCCAGTTTTAGTGATGTGGACTTCAATCTACCACCCACACGTAATACAGGGTGTTTCCTAAACATGCGGCAAAAATTCAGGGGGTTGTTCCTTGGACTATTCTAAGAATATTTTGTCCTTTGATGATTTTTGAAAAACCTCTTTGTTTCGAAGATACAGGGGAAACAAAATTTTAGATAATAAACATTTTATTATGAAAAATTACATGAAAATTTAACTTAACCTACAAAAACTCTTGAAAATGACCACCTCTAGCCAGCATACAAGCATCCAATCTTCTCCTCATTGACTGCCGAACCCTTTCAAAAACACCAGGATCATTTCTTATTAAGTTACACCCAGCAATGATCCGATTTCGCAAGTCTTCCACATTTTCTACTGGAGTGGTATAAACTAATGATTTTAGATGGCCCCAAGGGAAATAATCTAAGGGGTTTATAGTAAGTCCGGGGAACGAGCAGGCCATAAATGAGGTCCACCTCTTCCAATCCAGCGATCTCCGTATGTTAATGTTAAAAACTCACGAGCAACCAAGCTAAAATGCACTGGTGCACCATCGTGCATAAACCACATTGCATTTCTTATTGCCAATGGTACATTCTCCAAAAACAGAGGTAACGTTTGTTCTAAAAAGTTGCGATACACGTCCCCGGTAAGTCTTCCTGGTAAAAATATCGGCCCTATTAGCCAGTCACCCACAATACCAACCCAAACATTCAATGAGAACTGATGTTGAAAACGATCTTCAATTACCTCATGTGGATTTTCGTCGGCCCATACATGGTTGTTATGAAAATTTCTTATTGCATTTCTTGAGAAATTAGCTTCATCGGTAAAAAGAATCAGCGTCAGTAATTGAGGAATTTGAACTAATGTGGTTAAAAGCCATTGACAAAATGCAATACGTGGGGGAAAATCAGTAGGAATAAGTGCCTGAACGCGTTGCATATGGTATGGGTATAACAAATTGTCTTTAAGAATTTTCCAAACAGTCTTATTACTCACATTCAAAGTATTGGAAATTTTTCGAGTAGAAGTACTAGGGTCTTCTTCGATCATGTCCAGCACATTCTCTTCCAGTTCCACCGTTCTTACTGTGTTTGGTTTTCCTGGTCCCCCAATTTGTTTCAATGTGCCTGTTTCATGCAGACGTTGGTGAATATTTTGAAACAATTTTCTATCAGGAATATTACGCCCAGGAAATCGTTCAATGTACAACCTCCTAGCTTTTAAGGAATTTCCATCAGCAAGTCCATAAATGAAATGCATGTCAGTCATCTCGGCGTTTCTATAGCGATTCATAATAGTCAAAGATAAAATGTTAATTGCTAATACATCACAAAACGAATTCAAATGAAAACCGTCTGAACCATCTGAACTTTATCAATTTTATTGATCAATTTTAAGTCAAAAAACTGGCCGTTTTTAGTAATTGGAATGTTGTTAAACAAATTTAAAAATAAATTGTACCTACTTAGTAAACACAGTGCGGTACGCATTTTTATTTAAACTATTATTAATTTTAAAAATATGAAAAATGTTGTTCGCCCTGTATCTTCGAAACAAAGAGGTTTTTCAAAAATCATCAAAGAACAAAACATTCTTAAAATAGTCCAAGCAACAACCCCCTGAATTTTTGCCGCATGTTTAGGAAACACCCTGTATATTATCCTTGTCTATGAATGGGGTGAGACTATTAAATGAATGTTTGAAAGGTAATGAGTTTGATGATTTTAAAATAGAAATTTCATGGTGAAAGGATTCAGATTGAGCCAATACAATAAGCCTATTTTGGGAATTCCTCATTTCAGAAAGAGTTAATGGTCCAGTGGATCGGAGATTTGAAGATCGTTGTAAGTTATGAATGTATCTAAGCCAATAAGCTGTGACTCTAATTAAGGTGGAATACTCGGAACATCTAGAAAATAAAAAATAAGGTTTACTAGTTGTTGTTAAGAGTATGGTTGATTTTTTCATTTCAGGAATGCTTGAATTCTCGTAATGATTATGATTGTGTAATAGATGATCGATTGAGTGATACAAAAAATCAGGACCACTCCACCACATTGTGGATTGGGATAGATCCTCCGGTAGTATGCCCCTAGAAGCCACATCTGCTGGATTGTCTGTGGTTTTAACATAATGCCAACTTGAAATAGTAGTAATGTCCTGAATTTTAGCGATGCGATTTCCAACAAACATTTGTAATAGAATTGGTTCTTTGGAAATCCAACAAAGAACTATCTGAGAATCTGTACAATAATATATAGGTACTGATGGATGAATTGCATTAATGACCTGTTGAGTCAATTGTGCACCCAACAATGAAGCGCAAAGTTCCAATCTTGGAACAGTAAGAGGTTTCAATGGAGCAACTCTTGTTTTAGAGCAAAGTAATCGAACATGATAATTTCCACATGGATCAACACTTCGAATATATACATGCTGCATATGCTGCCAATGAGGCATCGCAAAAGCAATGGATATCAACCAATAGAAAATCAATGGGAATTGAACATCTCGGAATTTTAATGTTAGTTAACTGATGCAATTGATTGTACAATTGAGCCCATTTACAATAGAGATCTCGTGGAACAACATCATCCCATGCGAGTTTAAGGCTCCACAAATGCTGGATCAAGATCTTAGATAAGATTACCACTGGAGAAATAATACCCAAAGGATCATAAATCTGAGCAATTGTAGATAATATTTGACGTTTTGTAACAATTTTATTTAATGAATTTGAATTGATTTTAAATTTTAACAGATCCAAACTGGCCTGCCAGTGAATTCCCAGAGTTTTAAAATCTCTAGAATCTCCTAATGCTAGAATATCGTTAGTCGAAAGGGAAGAAAACGAATTGCTCAATTTATCTAATAATTCCATGCTATTGGAGTTCCATTTTGTCAATGAAAACTGTCCGGATTGCAAGATATTGATAATGATTTTACATCTGTGTAACAGTTCATCCTGGTCATTAGATCCCGTCAATAAATCGTCTACATAGAAATCATATAAGACTGAATTAGAAGCAACAGGATAAATATCTCTATGCTCAACCGCTAATGTTTGTAAACATTTAATTGCCAGGTATGGGGCTGCAGTAGTACCGTAGGTAACCGTGTTTAATTGATAAATTGAAAAGTCATCCGTAGGTGAATCTCTCCAAATGATTTGATGCAAACGTCTCTGTGAGGGATGCAATTCTATTTGCCTATACATTTTTGCAATGTCCGATGATACCACATATTTAAAGAATCTAAATCTAGCCAAAATATCGAAAATATTATTTTGAACCTTAGGTCCCACATACTGTAAATTGTTCAATGACCAGCCCGAATCAGTTACGCATGAGCCATCAAATACAACCCTAAGTCGCGTGGTTGTACTATCTTTAATTATCCCATGATGTGGAAAATAGTAACATGGTTGAATAGTATTTAAAGAAATTGGTGTGATCTTTGTGATATGTCCTAATTGCACATATTCATGAACAAAGTCTCTGTATAGTTTATAAAAACTGTCGTCTGATTTAAATCGTTTTTCCAATTGTAAAAATCTCTTTATCGCAAAATGTCTCGAGTCTCCCAATAATGATGGATCGTGCTTAAATGGTAATTGTACAATGAAACGTTACGGGTAGTAGTTTCAGCAAAAAGTCGTTCACATTCTTGATCGTCATTCGATAGGTTAATAGAATCTGGTATTTCACCGATTTCCCAAAATTTTCGCAATTGTTCATCTTCAGGATGGATTGTTTGGGTCAAATTGCAAACAGAAGTGTGAGTAGCATTCATGATCGTACCGGAAACCACCCACCCCAATTGAGTGTTGTGTAATATGGGTTGATTTTTCCCCAACGTAACTTTACCATCCAATAATAAATTCCAAAAAAGAGAAACCCCAATGAGCATATCTATTTCGCTTGGAACATGGAACTGTGGATCAGCCAAATTCAAATTATCTGGAACTTTAAAAGACGACACATTGATAGTTTCCGAGGGTATAACTGTAGAAATGATTGGAACAACATAGCAACAAATTGTATTTTTATATGAATTGCAGTTGGAATAAATTGTAATGACTGCCCTTTTTGTAATGCGTGACATAACCTGATTGATTCCTATTATTGATAGATTGGCAGAAGTTAATGGAACGTTGAGTCTCTGACAAAAACTGTCCGATATAAGATTTGATTGAGCTCCTGAATCGAGCAATGCTCTGCATAAATGAAAATTGCCTTGGTCATCCCGAACTCTAAAGGTTACCGTGGATAATAAAATCGAATGATTCTTGATTCCGTTTTGAATAGTTGTATTGATAACACTGGGTTCTCGTGACACTGCAGTGTTAGATTGATTATTGAAATTACTGGAAGTAGATGGTTCGAGTTGATTTGAGTTGCATTGATTAAATGTACGTGTGAAATCACGATGGAGTAGTGAATTGTGTTTTTTGCTGCATTTCCTACATGATCCAACTCTACAAACTTTACTAGCATGACCCAATCTCAAACAATTAGAGCAAAGATTCAATGTATTCACCGTGTTCCATCGTTCATCAACTGTCAATTTCAAAAAATCGGGACACACATAAATTGCATGGGTACCAGAACAAAAATAACATTTCACTGCATTATTTACTGACAGATGCACCTGTGAACGCTGTGAAGGAAAATTAACTCTGCTTGTTTCAACCTGTCTGGAATTATTGTAACTGCTACGCCTGCCCTGAGGTTCCTCCCAGGACTCTAGAATATCTTGCCTTTGCTTAAAAAATTCAAAAAATTCATTGAGTGTTGGCAAATCTGAATCAACATGATACTCTTTCCATTTATTTTGACTAATTTTATCCAACTTGTTATATATTATGTAAATAATTATCACATCCCAAAGAGATTCCTTAGACAGCTTCATTCCCTCCAAAGCGGAAAGATGATTTGACATTTCATCGAGTAAATTTCTAAATTGCACAAATGTACTTTTATTTATGGAATTAATATTGAACAAAGATTTAAGATGCGTTTCAACCAAAAATGTCTGCTTGTCAAATCGTTCACAGAGCAATTGCCACGCTCTCTGATAATCGTGGACCTCATCGCAACCCGAAATAGTACGTTTAGCGTACCCCTCCAATGCTGCCGAAAGAAAATGATACTTCTGTCCATCCGAAAGCGTCTGATTCGAGTCAATTGTAGATAAAAAACATTTCTTGAACTCTAGCCATTGATCATATTCCCCATTAAACGTAGGTAATTTAATTTTTGGAAGCAACAAATTTTGAAGCGAATCATGCGCTGTCGCATTGTGTACTGTACTTGAATTAGAAGCATTAACAGCAACAGGCGAGGCCGCTGAAGTATTTGTCGATATGAAGCTATTTATATATGAAAAAACCGAATAATATTTATCAGCAAATTGTTCCCTTTCCTCAGCTTGTCTATCCTCCTCGATTTTATCGCAATTCTGTTCAATTAACGATTGAACTTCCTCAAATTCGTTTATTAAATTAACATTCGTATCATGCCGTATTGGAACATCGAAAATATCTGGTGTAATTCTCCCACTCTTAATTGAACCGATATAATTATCCATCAAAGTCAATCTTTTCTTAATAGAACCCCTTTTTTTAATCAAATTAGCTAATGAAATCTCAGGCATTGTAACTTAAATGTAAAATGTAAAACAAAACGCTAAATTTTAAAACGATAATGATAAATAAACGCAATTGAATTAAAAATCGAAAGGTAATCCTCAAATTGTTCCGTATGTAGTAATAGGATAAGGGTCAAAATGGAATACACTGACCTGAAGCGCCACCGACTTGTCTGAGCACGCCGTGAAAAATGGATGATGCAATCCGCCTCGTGAATTAAAATAATTGTAACACTCGTCTAATCCGGCTCGAACTGACCAAATTCTTGTATAATTTCTTGAACATCGAAGGACCATACAAGTAACTCTCACTTGTAATTAGATATAATGAATTTATTTCAACTGAAGGCGAATAACGGCCATTCTTTCTTGTTGGTGCGAACGCTTCTTTTTTGTCGAATGTGTTGTAATCGAGTGATCGCTGATCTAAAATCAGCACCGAATCGCAAGAATGGCCGCGTTGCCAGATTCATCAAAATATTACAATTTAACGGAAATATAAATACATTCACCAACAAAATTAAAGAAATACCAACAATATTAATTATTAATCAAAAAAAAATAAAATTACCAGACGTACCGTTTAATACACACAGTGATTATTCAGTCCGAACTTGTTTCAATATCGGATACATCATCTTCAGGGATATTTTCTCCGGGATTATATCTATCGCTATTATTGCCACATGTTGATTGTGCCATACATTTACAGGAACCAATACAACTCATTTGTTTTCTTCTACAGGAACACAATGGTCCGGTACAACCTAAAATATTTTTTTCCTAATTAAAAATGCATCACAGAAAATTAAATAAGTACCTTTTTTACATCCGCAAGAGTTTAGCACATAAGTATCCTCTGGTAATATTGCTTCGGTTGTCAATACAGGTGTCAGTTTTCCATTTTCAATATTCCTGCCACAATTGTCCATAAAATTTGGTAAAATTGGGGTAGGTGTAGTACTATTCAGCCATATTTTAGTTTGATAATGAACACGGCGGCAATGTTGCTTTAGGCTATCCAAAGTTGGAGGCAATTTGCTGATGGGTTTAGAAGAAGCCATGATTCCTCTTGTTGTTGTTGTTGTTTTTATGCGGGCGGTCTTCCCAGCCCCGTGACCACCTAGATCTAATGATCCTCTGTAGTTTCCCGCTGTTTCCCAAGGTCATTGATTCTGCCAGAGGTCGCAAGTATTTGCAAACCTCAGCAGTTCGGATGCCCTTGTGTTTTTGAGATCGCTAGGATCTAATGAGGTCCTTCCCCAGATTTTATACCTGCGCAAGGATAATGCTGGACAGTGACACAATGATTCCTCTTAGTGTATTTATACATTTTATATTTTCGTTTCTTGTATATAAACGACAAACAAATCTAACAACATCACGGAAAACTTCTTCATTTAAATACTCATCATGACCTACTCCAGCTAGTAGATTATAATGGGTGAGGAAGACCTTCCAGCATGTTTTTTTGCCTAGTCCAACAAACTGACTTGTTGTGTCACATCTTGTCAATGAGTAAAATGCTGGTAGACACTTTAACATTAAATTATCCATTTTTAATTCGTGAATTGCAATAAACCGTTTATTTTCTTTTTTTCCAACTTTCATCCAAATTTCCGGAGTTAGTAAATCCTTAAAATATGCTAGTAGCACTAATACATCCGTATCTTCACAATCCACAATACATCTTGTATACCCCTCTATTTTAGCAGATAAAATATGTAAAATTATTCTTGTATCGGCCTCTTCGTGCGATGCTGCTAATAATAAATTTTCTAAATCGTAATTGGCTTTATACTGGAGCAGGTCAAAAAATCCCCCACTGGTAACAAACTTTATTTTTAAATTTATAGAATGCTCGAACAACTGTTTACTTAAAAAATGTGTGAGCTGTTTTTTATTAAATATTGAATGAATAAATAAATGCCACTGTTGAGGTAATAATGTATCTGGACTCTCAATGGCTCGCTCTATTGCTTCCTTAAAGCCTCTTTTCTGTCTTGTACAATTCTTTATTGAATTTTCTTCGTAGTGAACTAGCACAAAATCTATCCTGCCAGCATTGTAGATATTTCTAAATACAATAGACTTTAAGATGTTTGCATAGTCTCCAAACGTTTTAGCGTTAACTGGTCTGCCGATGCCCTGAACCAATGCCATTCCATCAAAAATGTGACATGTATTATAATCCCCTAATGGCAATTCCTTACAACTAACAGTTAATTTCTCTAGAATGTTTCCCAATGAAGATTTATTTGTCGGGGTGGATAAAATTCAAACTGGTGCTAGAGACATAGGGTAAGTAGTTAACTCATGTTTGAAGATATCTTCATATTTAATATTTCTTCCCATTTCTTTGGCTGCTAATATTTTCTGCAAAAACTCTTGTCCGTTTTGATTAGTTTTATTCTTCCCAAAATCAGGTACCTTAGCTGCAGAGTGATGGAATGTTCTTAAGATGTTTTTTTTTTTAAGATTTATAAAAATCAGGAGTACCAACAACGTCAATAAATTTTTTCAAAGCCTCTTCTCCAATTTTCTGGGCCGTTAGTAAAGAATTTTGTACCACTGTAGAAGCAATTTGATCCGTTGAAATAACTAGAAGGCGATCTTCACTTTTAGTGAAAACATTAAATCTTGAAAGCTCACTTTGTAATCTCTGCACAGAATCTTCATCAATTTTCATTCGTTGTTTACCACATTCAATATTTTGACTGGATAAGTTACCGGGAACATTCAAAGATGAACGAAACTCGTCTAACATCCACTCATCCAGTTTAGTAGTATTTTTCGTTAATCCTACTATGCCTCCTGCGTCTTTTGAGGTCTTGTTAATGTGTTCTAGAGCTTGATCTATCGAAAGTTGATTAAAATTTCCGTTTAATCGCTTGACAACAAAATTTCCATACATAAATTCTTTATGAACTTCTGGTGCTGCGTGAGGAAGTTTATACATATCTAGTAAATATATTGTTCCCCATCTAGCATAATTCATGTGATCAAAAGCGTAAAAAAATGGAAGCATCTTTCTAAAACCATTTAAATGCAGCTCCCAATTGCCACTTCTTTCTGCAAACTGGAATTCTAATAAAATTTCAACTAACTCTAATTAAGAAACCCAGTACTTAAATGTGGCTGTTTGTGACTCGATAAATCCAGAAAATTCAGTAAACAAATCTTTTGTTAGACTGGATATTTTATAAAGACTTGGCAACGCATCCTTTTTCATTTTTAAATGATTTCGTATTTCCGACGAACATAAATGAAGTAAATTTAGTGAATGTACGGAAGGACTTTTGCACTCAACTAACCATTTATTAAATAGGGGAATCAATATTCTCATGAGGCTTTCGTACGTTAATTTATGGGCTCGTATTGCTTTATTGAATTTTTTTCCTGCTAAAATCCCATCAACAGTAGTTTGGCCAACCAAACATCGGAAAGTCCTGAACTTGCCACAAACTGTCCAATGACTTTTAAAAAGTTCATAATAATGTGAAAACCACCTAGCCGGATAATTATTTTCTTTGTAGAGTCGGGCTTATGCCATTGTAGTTCTTTGGCCTTGTAATAAATGGCTTGGTCGAAAGTTATAACTGTATGTTCGTTATTAAGTTTTTCGGCAATTTGATTACATCTTATTAGGACGGTCCACACCATATCATAATCTGACGAGACATGAGGTAACAAAGGTAAATATCCATAGGTTGTTATATGAAAATTGTTTTCAAAAATTAATTTGTGAAATCCTGACCATTGAGGAATTACCATTTCTTCATTTTCAGAGTCGTTTATTCTGCATATACACCAAGCCCTATTTTGATATGTAACTTCATAACTAAGATTTTGACCTTTTTCTGTAATAATATCTCGATTTTCCTCCGCTTGCACCACTCTTTTCGACTTGTTATAGTGTATTTTTTCAATTGAATGAAACTCATTGGGAATAGTGAGTTTTATATTATAGGGCAAAAATTTAAAGTTTCCAGGTACGGTTTCATTTATTGGGCCTCTCTGAAATGCTGCTATTTGGGTTCCGTGAAATGTGGGCGCTTTATCTAAAGTTTCTTCCAATATATCAATATTATCTGCAGCAAACTGAACAAATCTATTGGGTACCAATTGTCTAGGGACTGTCACAAAATCATTTTCTAAGTAAAGTTGAATTTCTTCTTGGGCAATGCTATTACGTACTCTTAAAGTATCAGTGTAAGAGATCGAGTGACCACAAGCGTCTATTGCTTCAACAAGTTTTTTTGACCTGGTCTCCTGATGGACCAGTAGTCCCAAACCTATATGTTTTGGGGTATATTTTTTTCCATTTGAACATGCAAAAATTATGTCTTGTCAAATATTAAGTATTTCAGATTCTTTTCTATCATTACAAGATTCGCTAGAGACAAGAAGACTTATTAAAAAATATAAATTGTTTGGAATATACTTTTTGTAATCGTTAATTTTTAAATTTCTGAATTCGGCATTTCTTGGCACTACTTATATCGATCGGTTCGATTTGGGAAAAGCGACGAAATAAATTATAACAAGATTTGAAGTTGGTTAAATCGGCAAAGATCACTTTATTTAGTGTTTTCAGTTTTCAACCTTTTAAGTACAAGGTTAAAATCAGACTGATTATAAAAAGTGTTGAATTATAATAAAAGAATTAAACTGAAACTGCAGTATCCAATTACATCCGGTCTCACGGGTACCCAGGAATTTCTAGAAATATCAGCAAAGTTGATAAACGAATTATTTGCTGATATAACTCCTCCCTCCTTAGAAAGATCCATACAGGGTGTGGATCGTTACTCGTCGTCTTGATAGTCCTGATGTTGAACGGGGTGCGTTGAGGGTGGTGTCGATGTCCGAGATCGTCGGCAGGCACCTTTAGGAATTCGTTTCCAAAACACGAAGATGAATCCAATGGTAGCTACGACGTATAGCGGTAGGGACCAAGGGATGTTCTTCTTAATTTGGTTTTGCTGGTTCTGAAGTTTATGGATTTCATCAAGAGGAACTTCGTTGATATTGATTGAGTCGAGGTGGTTTCGATCGACGTGATCGATTTTAATTTCGGGCAGTAATAACGGTCTCCCTGGTATTATATCGTCGTTGTTGTAGTAGTTTCCTTCTGGAGTCTGGAAACTGCAATCCTTGGGCACTTCGATGAGGAAGGTTCCTTTGAGGGCGGTCAAATCGGAGTTTTTGCAGGATAATTTGACCTTTGTTTCGATCGGAAAGATCGCGATGAAATGGCTGGAGTCGACTTGTTGAATTATTTCGAAGTCAATTTCTGCAGTGGTTAACTCGCACTTGGGCACGTGTGAGTTTTGTAGTCTTAGAATTTGGTAGATGCAATCTTCTTTATCATCAGATATTGGTTGATGGTTGTTGGTCGCACAGTAATATTGCGAATATAGGTTCTTGCACATTTCGTCGTTGTACTCGTAGTGATCTTCTTGTATTGCCAGAAAAGGTTTAGGAGGAATAAGAATGGTATTATTTCTAGTAGGTATAGGGTATAAATGATAATATGAATACGTTTCAGGTTTAACTAAAGGGAAGTGAACTACGAAAACTATCTTATCATTAGAATAATACGAATCTACATTAAGTATCTCATAATACTTGTACAAATCTTTAATGTCGGTTCCGAAAAGTAAATTGTTTTTTGAATAAAGTTTTTCTAAAGTGCTCACCATGTATTTTAAATCATCTATTTTTAGGATACTGTAATGAACAACCTTTTGTTTCGCAAAGATAACGGAATTTTCTATGTTATTCAGTATATCAAGTAAAATTCTGAGAACAGCCTGAACTTGGTCTAATGTATTTTTTGCTGACATGTAGCCGAAAAAGTTATCTAGAAATTTATCTAATTCATGACTTAAATTATTAAGGTGGTGGGCTATCCAGGCCTCGTTTTGCTGAATTAATGTTATTGAATTGTTGTATTCTTCTACAATTTTGTGAGTTAAAGAAATCTGAGCGTTCAAAGTATTTGATATGTCCCTTTGATTTGAATTTAGCAATGCGATAGCGTCGTCGTATCTTTTACCGTCTTCGGCATCCAAATTTCCCGAAATGCTTTTGAATATAGTACCGAGGCCATTCAGGATCCCTCTACGGAATCTTTTAGTAAAATGTAGATAATTTAGTTTTTCTTTACATTGTTTAATTCGATAGGAAATAGAATTTTCTGTATTTATGAGATATACTGAGAGTAATTCGCTTTTGTTTTGTATAGTAGAAATTATGTTTTCAAATTGGGTATCGATTTTTAAGATTTCGGTTTCTATGGGTTTGAGATCGAAATAATGGATGAAGGAATGGTGAGTAAATTGTAATTTGGCCTGCCCTAATTTATAAGGCAAAATTCCAGGGTTGGATTCCAAATTGGTAACTTTAACTTCTTGCGCCCGATTGGCTAGTGCCAGGGACAGGAGAGACCTGCAAAGGTACAATATTTTGGTTAGCTAATGGTCTCTTCAGTTGGTTTTTATGGTAGGTAGGGGACGTTCCTAATTTTGAAATCAATCTCCCGCGCTTATTTATTTTATAAGTTTTGATTTTGGTGTTACCGTCTTTCCTTACAGGGCGGATAACGAACCTAGGGCTAGCTTTATCTCTGCATCCAGATTTGTGGTAGACTAGGGTGCCAGGGTCGTAATTTAGGGGCTCGTGACGGTGTGTATTAATTTTCTCTATGGTTTTTTCCTTTTGTTGGGCCATTTTTTCGTTCAATTTTTTGTAAAGCATTGCAGTTGTTTCTTTGTGCCTAGTCACATAGTCCGAATATAATTTTTGGTTTATGTCGATATCGAAAGGGTTATTGCTATCGAGATGTCCCGTAATTATGTCCATGGGGCGTTGGTTAGTTGCAGAGTGAATACTGTTATTGTAACCTAGTATAGCGTAAGGCATTTGATCCAAAATATTTAGATCTTTTCGTGTTTCTTGTAGTATTCTAATGTGTTCTAAGAGTGTCGAGTGAAACCGTTCGACAATACTATTCGAATTCGGATTGAAGGGGGTTGTGTAGTGTAGCCTGATTTTGTGAAGATTAGCAAAGTCTTCGATTACAAAGTTTTTTAGTTCAGTTCCTCTATCCAAAACTAAGGTTGAAGGGGTTCCGTGATGAGTAAAAAACGTCATGAGCGCTTTTGCGACGTGTATCGCAGTTACGCCTATTAGGGGGTATGCTTGGGCATATTTCGAAAACTTATCTACGAAGGTCAGAAATTTCTGGCCTTTTATAGTGAAAACATCCGCATGAACAATTTCAAAAGGCTTACTGGGAGTTGGGGTCAATTGGAATTTTTGTTTTGGGGGATTTCTATCATACTTCATTCTCTGACATAACTCGCAGTTGTTAATATATTTGGTGACTGTACTTCTAACATTAGGCCAATAATATTTACGTCGGATTTGATTTTCGGTTTCGGTTATGCCCCTGTGATTCGTTTTACCTTCGTGGCACAATTTGACTATTTCTTCTTGCTTCTCACGGTCGGCTACATCCTCAAGGACGTTATTACAAATAATGGCTTTAAAGGCCGAATTCTTAAAAGTATTTTGTAGAGTAGTACATAATTTAGGAATAAATTCAGATTCGTCTAAGTTGATAGCAAAAAGACTTTTAGTAGTAGTAAATTCTTTAAAGATGTCGATGATCTCTTTCTCGAAATTTTCTTTAGAAATTTGGATTGTTGTTCTTGTTTTGCGGTTCCATCGGATATTCGGGGTTCTCGTAATATTCGACGTTGTTTAGCTCTTCCGATACCCATCTCCTCTGTTGGGAATTCTGGTTACGGAAATTTGCCGGGGTTTGACGAGTACTAATACTCATTGGGGTTGGTCTAGGCAAACTGTTTGGATTGAAGTTGGGTTTGGGTTTCCAAACGTTTGTTCGGTTCGAAAAGTTTTGTTGGTTATTATTAAAGGAGCTTGGACCATCCGGTCTTGATCGAGGGTTCGCGAAGTTGTTCGGGAAAGAATTACTAGTACCGGGTTGGCTAAAATAATTTCTTGAACCGAACTCAAAATTTTGGTTCCGGCCAAAATCTTGGTTTCCGCGATTCGGCGAGTTATTCTGGAATCTTTTGTTGGGTTTATTGCGATCGCCTGAAGATTTAGGCGAATTTTGGGAATTATTGGAGTGCGCATTTTGCAAATATCTAAAATTATCCTCACGTTTTATATAGTTAATCGCTTCAAGCAGAGTTCGCGGTTCTTTAGTCCGAACCATTATCCCATATGGATTCTTTAGTCCAGCCAAGAACACTTGCAAGGCTTGTTCGTTATACATGCCCTGTTTAAATCTTCTTACGTCCTTATTCGGTTCATGCAAAGCGAGATAGTTGGAAATAGTGTTCAACAGTTTCCTAACTCTTTCGTGGAACTCGTACGGACTTTCGTTATGCACTTGTCTAAGATTATTCAGATCAAGGGACAAACAATTTTCGTTTCGGGGGTCGCTAAAATTTCTTATTAACTCATCCCTAATTTCTTTAATCGTGGTAGCACCACTGATATTGATAACTTCGCGAGCTGGCCCTTTTAGTTTGTTTATTACAGTTCTAAAAATAGTCGAATTTTGAAAGCTAGCTGCATTCGCGTTATCGTAAAAATGATTCGCGATGCAATCGACGCTTTCTAAGAAAAATTGGAGTTCATTTACGTCACCATCAAAGTCGGGGATGGTTTCGGCGTGAACCTTTTGAAAATTCGGGACAGACATAATGTTATCGCTATCTTTCTTTAAATTTACCGATTTAAATTTTCTTACAACAAAATCTAACTCTAGATTTCCGTGATCGCTTAAGGATGTGGATTCGCTACTAGAGGAGTCTGACATTAACAAAAAATAGTCACTTACAGTACGACGATCAGCTTCATTACTTCTTCGCCTGTAGTGTTCTGGTTGCTCCAAGAGTGCTGTGCAGTTTCCTCGATTGGTGCTCTACACAGTCCAAGACACTTGGGTTCGACCGGAATGAGAGTTCGAAAGTTCGATAGTCACTTAACTATTAAAATAGAGAAAGTTCTCCGCGATGGATACTTCGCGACTATCCTACTGACTGCGCCACTTATATCGATCGGTTCGATTTGGGAAAATCGACGAAATAAATTATAACAAGATTTGAAGTTGGTTAAATCGGCAAAGATCACTTTATTTAGTGTTTTCAAGTACAAGGTTAAAATCAGACTGATTATAAAAAGTGTTGAATTATAATGAAAGAATTAAACTGAAACTGCAGTATCCAATTACATCCGGTCTCACGGGTACCCAGGAATTTCTAGAAATATCAGCAAAGTTGATAAACGAATTATTTGCTGATATAACTCACTTCATTTATTTCCATTTTAATATTTAGGCAAATTTTTGTTAAAATTTGTAGCTCTGACGGACCTAAGAATAAATTGGAAGTTTCGGTTTCTGTCTGATGCACTACTGTTTCAATAGCTTGCTCCTTAGAAAAAATTTTCAAAAAAATTCTTGGTTCGTTTTGCCTTGAAGATTTCAATAATTCGATATCATCGCCAAACTTCTCTTTAATTTTTTTAACTAAAAGTCGGTCGCTTAATTCTACTTCTCCGCCAATTTCGCGATATCTTTTACATGCTGATGTTGTGGAATAACCTTTTTCCTTTTGGAAACCCTTCTCCATTTCACTAAATAACTGTTGCAGTGCGTCGTTTTCAGAATCAAGTTGTTTTTTACCCGAAGATGTTTTGTTTTCTTCTTTAGGTTTATTTGTTGTTTTACATGATTCTGCAGAAAAGCATGAAGCATGATATTTAATTTCGGATGCGATTAAATCAAGCTCGCCTACCCTGGAGTAAAATATCGGATTATTTCGAGATATAGTTTTAATTTTATTTTCCATATTATTGCTCATGACTTGGCATAATTTTTGATCTTTCAAACGTTTTTGGCAAAGTACGTATTTTTGAACATCAAATGGAATTGTTCGTAATGCCCGTCTTTGAGTTGTATATTTTTGGAACTGGTATAAGTTTTGTAGCAGTTTTTATGCCATTGTAAATAATCTTGTCCTTTTAAATCATTAAAGTTTAAAAAAATATGCAAGGCACTAGCATCCTTGCCTTTACAGATATTCATGCGGATTTTTGTACATTCAATAAACTTTTGTTTGGATATTTGTTTTGACGTTATTAACTGCCCACCTTCTTGACAAATTATACATAATTGGAAATTTAAAACTGTTCCTTTCTTTTTAGCTGCTACTTTAGTAAAGGTTTTTAATTTGACCGTCGACTCAAGTTCGATCTCGGAGCTGGTACTGCTTTTAATATCCATTAGGTACTATAAATAAGTACACCTACAAATGTCAAACATTCAAATAAAAATAATATAACTAACATTATTAACGTTTCTTACCCCAAAATTAATTTATTTTAGTCTAAAACCACATACACTTCTGATAAAAACACACAAAAAGTCAATCCAGAGTTAAAAATTCGATCTCGCTTACTCAAACAGAACTATTAGACATTAGACTTAAGACCACAATAAAGAAAAACTATACTAGATTCTTAATATTGTGCTTAGACACTTGAAAAGCCAGACATTACAACACTTTAGAGGGCATGAATTCCGTGCCACCCGAAAACGATCCTAAGCGCACGTCGGAATCACTAAAGTCGTTTATCGCCTGGTCGTCAACACAAATCTAAGCTTTCCTCGCTGTTTCGCTGGCGGCCGCGATATTCACGACATGGCTTCACATTTTGTTAATTTACAATGAAACTATTCATCAGATTAGGATTTTTCAAAAAGCATTGCATTCCTTGATCTTCAGTGCATATCGTTTATAGAAGGTATTTTTTTGATAAACCAAATTGTTTTCAAGTTAAAACGAGGTAAACGATAACATAAAAATGAGTTTTCAGGACAAGCGTTTATTCGTAAAGGAACTCCATATAAAAGCATTGCGTGGTCTGTTCTCAAAATAAAAAAATAAATATTTCCAATGGAAATATAGAAATCATATTTTGACAGTTAAATGGCCGTATGTTGTAGATTTAAAAAACATAAAAATATTTTTTTGGATTTTTTGAAAAATGCACCCTTCCCACCCCCTGCACCGTACGATTTTTGGACGACCTGTTGATTTTACATTCTTAGGGCATAAGAAATGATAAAAAGTGGTTCTTATATTTTAGCAGTAAAGTGCAAACGGGATGACACAATAGAAGCAGCTTTGAACTACCAGCTATGTCTACCGCCGTTTAGACAACCCCTCTCGCAGATCCTTCCTCCTGTTTATGCGTCAAATGTCTTTGCTGAGTTTTAAAAGTGATGTTGCCACAAATGTAACAAAACTTATTAGGATCATTTTTACACTTTCTTGACATTGTTTTAGAATCACTCGGAAAACACAAAACACAACTACGCTGTTCAAGTAATAAATACATTGAATGTAAAAATGAATCTTAAAACGGTTTATCTTCAATTTTTTGAGTAGTAGCTGTAACGCAAAAACTAGACCCGATCAAAACAAAATATATAACGCGTTGGAATCAATTTAGGTAGATAAATCAAACTTAGCAGGAACTTATCTTGTTACTGTTATATTTTATAAGTACAACGGTCATTCGCCAAAATATAATAATGATGAGAGTTTAAATATATATTCTTTAAATATCGACAATAAATTTTATAAAGTTTTATTAGATACGGGTGCACAGGTTTCATTAATTCGGGAAACGATAAGTAAAGGTATGTTATGTCCCCTTCATTATGAAGAAATAATTATCCAAGAAGTCGGAAAGGGAACACTTTGTTCAAGATCCTACACTCTAAAAAAAATTTTTGTCACAGTAAACAAAAATTTATTGGTAACAACTAATTTTGTTATTAAATATAGCGCCAACTGAAAATTTAGTTACATTAACAAACAGGGATTAGTTAAGTTTGTGTTGTAACTGTAACAAAAAAAAATAGTTATTACAAACTATTTTTTTTTCTTAATTAACTAACGTAATAACTTTTATTAAAAATTTTAATAGTGGGATAAACAAATTAATTTAGTTGGGATAACAACATATTAGTTTATGTAACACTTTTTAATTCTTATTTCAACTTATTTTTTAGTCTATAAGACAAATTTTTATAATAATTTCAACAAACTGTTGTAGTTTGTCGAACAACCTGTTACTCAAATTTCAACAAATCTTTTTAATTCCAAAAAAATTAATTTTGTTTCAATAACAAAAACTTCAATATTAATTTCAATAAAATTTTTAGTTTAAAAGACAAATTTTTGTAAAAATTTTAACAAAAAATTGTAGTTTGTCGAACAAAATTTCTGGGTAAGCGAAATCAAATCACGCATTTGTTAGTATAAGTAATATTTTTATTCAACAATACTAAAAATAATTATAGGTACAATAACTAACTGAGTACTAGTAGTAACTGAAAACAAAATGAAAAAAAATAAAAGTACCGTTCTAATGCCCAGAAGTACCTAAAACAACTTAAAAGTAAAGTAAACCTAAAAGTACCTAAAACAAATAATAATTCATGAGACGAAATGTTCATGAGACAGAAATCGAACTCCAAACATCAAAAATTAAACAAAAGTAAAAACTAACGTTCCGCTACAAATAATATTCCCTGAGATGAAACATTAAATAGTAATGTATTTAAGCAATCCAAATCGGCATAAGGTATAATTTTAACAGTATCAGTTCTACGCACTTATGCAAAAAATATTGATTAAAGCAAATGGTTACAAGTTCATTAATCTGAAAGTATATTGTCTTTTGTGAAGTGAAAAATATATCTCTAATAAACCCAAATTGTGGTAACAAATCAATATGCTTCACTTGAATAACAAAGTTTTTTTATAAAAACATGAATTAATTTTCATCCAATTTGGAATGCATACTTCTTCAGAATTTTCTAAAAACATATTCAATTCTTTATAATTTACATGAAATTGGAGGTCTTCAAATAAGTAAAAATCACAATCTGCACATTCAAAATTACTGACAAATGAAATATTACTAGTTAAAAGTCTGTAATGAACTTTTAATTGATGCTTCAAAGCTAAAGATGTCATGAGACTTTTTCTGAAAAATGTGACGTTAGCTGTGTTCTTAAATTCTTTATGTTTTGATTCATATCTAATGCATATTATTTGAAGGTCCAACCAATTTCATGATTCGCGGGTAATGAGTTAAATTTAGGTTTAAAATCTCAAAAACTTGAAATGTTACCCCATTAGGCAGCTAGGATGCTCAAGATGACATTAACATCGGAATACGATTTGTCAAATTTCGTTTCTAAACCAAAGATCCCTCTTTGGATAATTAACCACAAAGGCTCAGCTTCTGACGGATATTCTGCGTTCAACATATGAATAATTTTGAAAATCCCTTCAATTGCTTTTAACAATGTTGGGACATAGTACAGGGTGGTCCTCTAAGAATGACTCTCGGCCATATCTCGCAAACTAATTGTCGTAGAGACTTGCGGTAAAAAATCTTATGACTAAATCGGCCAAAAGAAAATGCTGGAAATAATTTTTAAGTCTCTAAAATGGCCGCTAGGGGGAGTATCCGCCATCTTGATTTTTAAGTCATTTTTTTCCAAATTTTCCTAAATAAAGGTTACAAAAATGTGTTTTATTTTGATAGTTAAGATAATTTCGATTATTTTTTGTTATATATTTTTGACTCTATCTTTTAAAATAAAGTGGTGGGGGTGGTTTGAATATTTTGACTAATAAATGTTAATGACTTTTAAACGGCTGAACCGATTTTCAAAAAAATGAAATTGTTGAAAAGGGCTTTCTTTGGTCTATAATTTACACTATATAAGATAGTATTTTAATTGCTTGCTTGGCCGCAAGATGGCGTTTTTCGACATTACTTCAAAAAACACCGATTTTCTCAAAAAGTTTAAATGCAACGATATAACTTTTTCTTTGGAAAAAAATAGTCAAATAATTGCCAAACTAGCCTGTGAAAACCGCATCTCGATATCCCCTTCCTAACCTAAAATATATCTAAAAAAAGAAGAAAATCAAGAAAATGGGCAATTTTTGCTGCACTACCAATAAAAAAACCTCTATTTAGCGTTGTTCCATCCACAAAAATAATCAATTTGTTAATAATCTTCAAGTATGATATTTAGAAACACCAAGTTAAGTAATATTCATTTAATAATTATTGGATTTCCCTTCTATTCGCACTAGTTGAGAACAAACGAAATAACCATGCCGTGGAAAATAAAACAAACCAAAAAATCTAATGAACTAGTCTAGAAAAATGAGCTTGGCATCCATCGGGTTGGAAATACATATTTCTTGGAGTTTCCAGAAGAACATCTTCCAATAACCCAGGAAATTCGTTACGAAGAAAATTTAGACATGTTTGTCCGTTGAGTCGCCCATTAATAAACCAGGGAACAACAACTGTCACCTAGTATACCACATCACACGTTGATATCAACGTCCTTTATTATTCTGGACCTGCTGCGTCCAGTTTTTTGGGTTTTTTATTTTCCACGGCATGGTTATTTCGTTTGTTCTCAACTAGTGCAAATAGAAGGTAAATCCAATAATTATTAAATGAATATTACTTAGCTTGGTGTTTCTAAATATCGTACTTGAAGATTATTAACAAATTGATTATTTTTGTGGATGGAACAACGCTAAATAGAGGTTTTTATATTGGTAGTGCAGCAAAAATTGCCCATTTTCTTGATTTTTTTCTTTTTTTAGATATATTTTAGGTTAGGAAGGGGATATCGATATGCGGTTTTCACAGGCTGGTTTGGCAATTATTTGACTATTTTTTTCCAAAGAAAAAGTTATATCGTTGCATTTAAATTTTTTGAGAAAATCGGTGTTTTTTGAAGTAATGTCGAAAAACGCCATCTTGCGGCCAAGCAAGCAATTAAAATAATATCTTATATAGTGTAAATTATAGACCAAAGAAAGCCCTTTTCAACAATGTCATTTTTTTGAAAATCGGTTCAGCCGTTTAAAAGTTATTAACATTTATTAGTCAAAATATTCAAACCACCCCCACCACTTTATTTTAAAAGATAGATTCAAAAATATATAACAAAAAATATTCGAAATTATCTTAACTATCAAAATAAAACACATTTTTGATACCTTTATTTAAAAAATGACTTTTAAAAATCAAGATGGCGGATACTCCCCCTAGCGGCCATTTTAGAGACTTAAAAATTATTTCCAGCATTTTCTTTTGGCCGATTTAGTCATAAGATTTTTTACCGCAAGTCTCTACGACAATTAGTTTGCGAGATATGGCCGAGAGCCGTTCTTAAAGGACCACCCTGTACATCTCGTATATTACCTTCTGATAAATTATCGTTATCGAAGACATTTAAGCATTCATCTACTTCAGCTATTTTCAATGTAGAAGCATATTTACTTATTTTCTCTGATAATTCAGGCCACGCTGTCAATAGTCGATTGTTTAAGTATGGATATTGAGTTGCAAAGTCGTATTCAAGCTAAATTTTTTAAATTTAAACGGTTATCTCATATTAAATAATATGGCGCTTACCAGGACATATCCCAATGGTTCATTAAGCCCTTTAAATGTTGTCATATAATCGTGAATGGAATTAACATCCATTAAATACGATTTTCTTGCTTCATACGTTTCCGCCCATTTTGCTTCTAACTCTTGCCATGGAGCAGCATTGTTTTTAAGCCATTCAAGTATTTCTTGTTCAGCCTTAGTTATTGGTTTTTTTGCCGCATCTGCAGTTCTTCTACAAGCCTTACTTCTTTGTAAACCATTCGTTTTAAAATCTCTTCGTAAATTATAATACTTTCGAAACAATTTTCCCCCTCCCATTTTTCAAATTGCCCCTTTTCCTACTTTTTTGTAGGAAACGTTAAAATATATATCCTGGAACAAAATAAAAAATTACAAACTAATTTTTCATATTAGCCGTAACATATAGTACAAACCTTAATTTCATTTGGAAATTTCATTTGCTCCTCCGAATTTACGTTCAGATTCTACAAAATTAAATCAAAATAAATCGGATTGTACCACGAAAGACATAAATAATACAGTGAATAATAATTTTAAAATACAGTGCGATCATAATAAAGGCAGGCATAATTTAGTATTAGCTAAAAAAGTAAATATTAAAAAAGTTTTGACCCGAGGTGGTCAGATTATTTAAAGCGTATTTTTGCCCTCCACATTTGCCTTACAAAAAGAACTTCTAGATGGTATTGTCCTGATATACATGGACGATATTCTAATTCCTTCCGTGACAGAACATGAAGGTCTTGAAAGATTGCATGTGGTGATGACCACCTTAAGGTCCCATGGTTTCTCAGTAAATGTAAATAAATGTAAATTTTTAAAACAGGATGTTGAATATTTGGGCCGTCTTATTTCAAATGGTGTTGTTAAACCAAGTCCATCGAAGATTGCAGTATTAAAGTGTATGACGCCACCCAATAATGTACGAGAGGTTCGACAATTTCTTGGACTTGCAGGATATTTTAGAAAGTGGGTATACTATTTCTAGCCATAATTCGACATGGCATAAAAAACGCCTAGCGCCGACTTCAAAGGTACCGGTGCACATGGATGTACCGTTTTTAGTATCAAAATTAAATAGATTAAAGTATTAATTGGGTAAACACTTTGTCAGTGAAATTTTATGTCAAATAAATTTTATAAGTTAAAATTAATAATTTTAAAAACAAGTAAAGTTTAACCAAGGCTTTGAAAAATCGCGAAAAATGTTCAGACCGCGCGAGCCACTGATCTAAGACAAACAAACTGAAGAGCGAGATTAATTAGATGAATATTTGGTGATTTACGACCGCGAGCCAGCTGCCGGTCCGAAATCGCGTGATCGCACAGTTGTAGAATTAATATCAACTATTGGTGAGTTGATGTTTAAAACTTAAGTGAGCCACATCAGCGCGGCTCAGCGGCTATATCGGGGCGATTCGCGCTTATTGGCAATGCGAGAGTATGGGTTTCTTAGCATTCTCGGCGCTTATAACGCGATTTATTTCGCGTCCCCGGTACAACGGTCCAAATCGGATTAAGACTAGAATCACTATACCTGAGTTTTCAGTTAAAACACGAATCTTGTCGAATTTATTAAAAAAAGATTCTATCTTTTCTTGGTCCGAAGCGCACGATAAAGCATTTAAATATATTATAAACATTCTCTCAGATGAACCGGTTTTAGCAATATTCAACCCTGATCTTCCATTAGAATTACATACAGACGCCAGTAGTCATGGTTTTGGCGCCATAATTATTCAAAATCATGATGGTCAAAGAAAGGTAGTTGCATATTTTAGTAAGGCAGCTAGTGACGCGGAGTCACGTTATCATTCATATGAGCTCGAAACCTTGGCAGTCGTTTACGCGTTAAAACATTTCAGACATTATTTTATAGGTGTCCCTTTTAAATTAATCACAGATTGTAACGCCCTAAAAAGTTCACAGCATAAGCGTGACCTTTTGCCTCGTGTCAGCCGTTGGTGGATTTATTTACAGGATCTGGATTTCACCATTGAACATAAACCTGGAAATCAAATGGCCTATGTCGATTATTTAAGTCGTAATCTCCCTCGTCCTAATCCTATTCCTACAATAAAACGTGTTAGTAATGTCGCCTCTATTGAGGAGGAGTATGAGCAATTAATTGATCAAAATAGTATGCCTACCGGTTGGTTGTTTGTTCAACAAAGCGTCGACAGTGAAACTATTGAAGTAAAAGAAAAATTAAAGGCGGGTGACTTGGACCAAAACCAGTTTTGTATCATCGGAAATACCCTTTGTCATTTGAGTAATATTAATTCCGAAAAGGTCACCCAATATTTTGTACCAAAGAATTCTAGATATGGGTTAGTCAAGGAATACCATGATGGACAAGCTCATATTGGTATTGAAAAGACGATTCTAAGTATGGCTTCTCATTTTTGGTTTCCCAAAATGAATCAATTTGTTAAAAAATATATCGATGCTTGTTTAACCTGTCTCACCCGAAAATGACAACCTAGAACTACTTATATGGATGTTCATTCTATCCATAAGGTCGATATTCCTTTCCATACCCTCCATATAGACTGTCTTGGACCACTTCCAAAAACCGAAGAGGGACATACTCACGTTTTTGTAGCGGTGGATGCTTTTTCCAAGTATACATTTCTTTATGCCATTAGAGGATTAAAGACGGAGATTATTGCAGACTGCATACAAGATATGGTGTACTTGGTAGGAACACCATATCGAATAATAACTGACAATAGTACGTCTCTTAAAGCTGTTCAGAAGCACGATTTGCTTCAGGAATGGAACATTGAATGGCATTTCGTCACACCATACGTTCATCAAGCTAACGGACAAGTAGAGATTTATATGCGTTTTGTGGCAAATCTATTGCGAGTCCAGGCGGAAACTACTTCTGAGTGGAATTCCATGGTTTCAAGAATTCAGCTTATTATAAATTCCACTGTACACAAAACAACAAAAAGAACCCCACTCCAAGTTTTGTTTGGGTGTGATAATAGGTAGCCCCTAACAGTTACAAAATTTTGTTGACCAGTGTTATCTGTTAGAAGGCTATGAAACGAACATTTATTTATTTAAAATTTAAAAAATATGTGATTTTGAAAACTAATTACAATTAAAAATAAGTAAACGATAAATTTCAGTAAATACATAACAATAATCATTATTTTAATAAATGTTCAAACACATCACCGTTTCGTTCCAAACAAGCATTTATACGTTTTCGGAGATTACCATGTGTGGCCGCCCCCTTGCACGAGGTAAAAGGCCTTGGCATATTTTATTGTTTCCGGCGTTAGAGAGTTAATAGCGGCTCTAATTCTATTTTTCATATCTTCTCTGTATCTTTAGTGGGCCATCGGTATGGGCCGTTATTACCAATCCATCGATCTTGAAATATTTTCGTTAAAAAGTTGCCAACTAAATAGTGGTTGTGGCGTGTCATGTTAGCCACCAACTAACTAGCGAACTTTTCGGGCGCATGGTAAACAACTGGTGATGTTACAATTAATCCGTTTTCTTTAAAAAGGTTTAAAATTTTATCTCTATTGTACATAAAGGTAAAAAATAGTAAACTTAATAATTTTGTAATTATAAAATTCACATCCACCTTCTAACAAACTCTATGAAGGGTGTAAAAATAAAATAAAAGGTGGCTGGACTAAAAAAATTAACCGATTTTTAATTATAAAAAACCGTTTGATAGATAATTTAATTATAATTTTTTTTTCAAATACAAAATTCATAGCTGCCTTCAAATAAACCCCCTACGGAGGGTAGAAAAAAACAAAAAACGGTGGCTGGACTAAAAAATTAACCGATTTTCATTTTTAAAAAAGCGTTGGATAGATAATTTACTTACAAAAACATCCTATTAACAAAATTATTATTTATTATTATAGCATACAAATTAAAAGTTTTATATCAGTTTTTTGGAATAAAAAAGATAGCATCTTCCCAACAATTTTCCAATTTTTTTTATCTTTTTCGCAACATTTTTTTTGAAGAGCTATATTTTTTATTCCAAGGGATATTAACAAATCTATGTGGGCTTACTGAAGAAATAAGCCTTCGTAACTAAAGATTTTTCGGCCGCCACGTTCTTGAAAAAATATAGAACCGGCTCTATATTTCCTACAGTCAACAACGACCGGTCCATATTTCTTCCTAAAATATATTTTACAAATTAAGACAAATTTAAAAGGTATAATTCTTGCACTTACTTAAACATAGCGGCAATGCCTCTGGACATTTTAAAGTCGCTGGACACACAGTGACCCAACGCAAAGGATGGGTCTGTTGAAAATAAGTGTACCGAGAATCCAGCGTAAGGGATAGACTCGGTATACGTGTACGAGAGAGACCGGACCGTAGGTGGCGATCGTGTCGGGTGGACAACGACGGGGCGGATAGAATCAATCGACGTATCGATTCTCAGTGCGTATCTACCTATCGGCGTAGGCGTTATACTAATTGTAATGGTTAATGGTGACCGAATAAAGAGTTTGTGAATTTTCTATTCGACTCGTTTTTACTCGTCTAACATAAGTTTATTTTCTGCGTGTCCAGCGACACCTCCTTGGTTTTTTTTGCATACTCCCAGAAGTGATGCCATTCTACGTCAAAATATTTTTTGGAATGTATTTTTTATTCCTAAAAAATTAAAAAATTTACTAAATAAGAAGAAATGCGCATTCATTGTTTTTGTATGGTACTGATGACATAATAAAAAAAATTGGACTTACATTGTTAAAGATAATGTTTCCTCTGCAAAAGTTCAGTCAAAAGTGATTTGGCAAATGATAACTACCGAAGGCGGTTTGTATGGTGTTTCAGAAAAAATAAGTGTTTAATTTTCATTGGTCGGCGGGTCAGCGGCACGCTTTCTTTATTTTTTGCAAGTGTTTCTTAATTAGGTAAAAGTAAAAAATAATGTCTATTTTATCTAGGCGCCAAATATCATCATATTTTCCAGTAAACTCCTTTGGCGCGGGCCGCTAACCGCTATCCGCGGCACCGCTTTGTGATAAATAAACCGCCCTTGTTTATATATTTCGCAAAATTGACGGAGTGTGTTTTTTTTCTTCAATTTTCCGTTCTAGTTTTTTTTAATTGGAATATCTCGAAAAGTGTTAACTTTAGGTATAGGGAATGGTTATTAAGAATGAAAGTACTTCAGAAATACTTCCTGTTAACGATATATAATATAGGGTGATCCATTTAAATTAACAGAGAAAATGTTACTTTTGCGTTTGGATCCACCCTGTAAGCAGTATGATTAAAATTAACAAAAAATATTCATTTTGTACATTTTCAGGATATTTGCAATGTTATGAAACCTGAAATTTATTTTCAATTCAATCCATTTAGTTTCTACAGAGTGGTAAACTTAGTACGATTTTCGTGGAAAAGTAGTCATAACTTTTAAACAACTCAGTATAACGTTATACAAAATTATATTTTTGGAAAGCTGAAAACGAACTTAATTTAATTTTTAAATAAAAAACAGGGTGTTCCATTTAAAAAAGTATAAGTTTGATCTACTACGGAAAAACGGGACACTCTGTATAAATGTAACAAATTTTAAAATATGCAGCTTAAAAAGATCTACAACTTTTGTAATGAAGTTTTTTTGATATCTTCTATAATAACAGATATATTGAGCTTTTCCATACTAATGTGCCACCCTGTATGTTAAAAAAAAAGTACGTTCGGTTATTTAGACCCGTTTAGTAATACTTGCGGTATAAATTATTTTAATAAATTCGTTTCCTTTTTAAATAAATATAATTTGATCTATAAGAATTCGGCAATTCGGACGGATTTAGAATTTATTGAATTACAATATCCATTACAAAAGGACAATTTTAATTGCGGTGTATTTTGTACTTATTACGCTAATTGTTTAATTAACATCACACCATTTTCAAAAAATTTTAATCCGGGAGAATATCGCTTAATTTTGCAAGACAAATTATTATCTGCGGCACGGGATATGCGTTCTATTTGCTTGTATTGCGGAAATGATGAAAGTTTTCGGGAAATGATTTTTTGTTAGATGTGTCAACGATTTATACATGTGCGATGTATCACAATAAGAAACATTTCCTTCAAAAAACCAGACAAGGAAGAATTTTTTGTTTGGCAAATTTGTCATTAATTTAAAAGTAATTAGTACAGCTTCTTTTATTTTTTATACCTATATAGTAAGTATATTCGCGCCCGGAGGTAAGGGAAAGGCTAAAAGGGGAGACGAGGAGGCTTTCAATACAATATACTTACTGTATTCTTTTATTCACTAAAATTTCTTTTTCGTTTATTTCTCGCTAGATTAGTTAATTAATTTTTCAGTTCTCCAGTTAGCAATTCATGCTGTAAATACACTGCTCAACAATTGATAAGGATCGCAATTCTTTTTTAAGCTTTTTCTAATTTAATTAATGTTACACCCTTGTAGCGCGTTTTTCCACGGTGGATTGTACGCCTACAATTATAACGCCTCGACGACAGTCTTATGACTAACGGGGTTGCTCGGGCGCCAGATTTTTATATGTGGTTTACTCCACGATTCCTAGCCTTACTAAGAAATCGACGAGGGCCAGGTAACTGCAGTGAAGAATCGGTTCGTCCAGGGGTCGTGATATTAGTGACCTATTAAATCGACTAAAATGGAGGGCTTCAATTATCCCCTTAGTGCGTACAGAACTTACCGGCAGTTTATCGCAAGAATTATGTTCAGTTTAACATTGCTTTTATTAAACCAAGTATTTACGAAATTAACAATAAACTTTTTGAACGATATAAAATTAAATGCAACGTGTTCGCTTCGTTTCGATTCTTGTTCTTCTAACCTAGCTTCTTCTTCCTTTTCGATTCGTTGCGAACGGCCTCAGCCAGTTGCGCTGCAGCGTTGCCTTGTACGCGCCAACATGCCGCCCGCCTTGACATGACGAAGTAATTGTCAATGAAATGCACCCTCGATGGGTAACCGGCACAGTCTCTGGACAGCCCGCTTTGTGACCCCCCTTGCAGTTTGTACCGTAACAACGCGTACTATCTTGTCGGCCCCCGGATGAAGCTCCTTCACTCTACCTAAACGCCATAAATGGGGTGGGTTATCGGGTTCTACGAGCACAACTAGGTCCCCAATCTCCAATGGGTCACTCTTGGTGGACTGCCACTTGGTCCGCATCTGAAGATTCTGCAGATATTCCTGGGACCATCTTTTCCAGAAATGCTGTGTGATCTTCTGTAGTCGCTCGTATTGCTTCAGTCGGTTATTTGGAATTTCCGTTAAGTCTGGTTCGGGAAAAGACAAAAGAGGGGCGCCAATAAGGAAATGCCCCGGAGTAAGAGCTGAAAAATCGTTGGGATCTGAGGATATGGGGGTGATAGGACGTGAGTTCATGATGGACTCTATTTGACAGAATAGAGTCGACAAATCCTCAAAAGTTAAATGTGTAGTACCAATTATACGTTTAGCATGATACTTAGCGATTTTGACCGAGGCCTCCCATAGTCCTCCCTGGTGAGGCGAATAGGGAGGTATAAATTTCCACTCTATACGGTTTTCAAGCAAAAAACTATCGATATTATAATTACTGATTAATTTATTCGCACCAACAAAATTGGTTCCGTTGTCAGAACATATAACTCTGCAAATACCTCTCCGAGCAACAAATCTCTTTAAAGAATTCAAAAACGCAGCGCTACTCAAATCGCTGACTACTTCTAAATGCACAGCCTTCGTTGAGAAGCAGACAAACAAACATAGATAGGCCTTAATAATCGCGCGATTTCTCAACTTACCGTCTTTTATCATGAATGGACCCGCGAAATCCACTCCTGTTACATAAAATGGTCGATTTTGAATTAACCGATCTTGCGGCAAATTTCCCATTTGTTACCGGTTTTGCCCTAAAACATACAACGCACCTTCTCAAAACGCTTCGTATGGCAGAACGCCCATCTATAAGCCAAAACCTTTGGCGTAAACTGTTTAAAATTGCCTGATTTCCAGCATGAAGTTGGCGATAGTGTTCCGACAATATTAATAATTTAGTGAGACGATGCTTTGGGGGCAATATTATTTGATTCTTGGACTCAATTGGAATATCCGCCTTCTGGATACGGCCTCCAACACGCAGTAAGCCGTCCAAGTCAAGAAATGGGTTTAACGGTAGAAGTTTCGATTTTCGAGCTACAAATTTCGCTCTTTCTGTATCCCTTATTTCGTCCGAGAACACTTCACGCTGAGCTAAGCGCAGCAGTGCTTTAGATGCCGATTCGATTTCCTCTACAGTTAAGAGGCCAGCCCTTCTGCTTCCCGCTACAGTTCGACAGTTATGGCTGAAGCGAAAACACAACGCAACAACGCGCTGTAACCGATGTAAACACGAATACCTATCAAAAATTTGAAATTGCCTATCCACCGAAGGTAGAGTTACAACCTTTAATTTACGCTTTTCATGTTATTTATAACTTTAAACTTAGAGTCCGGCCACAAATTCGATTCTAACAAGAGCCAATCAGGCCCGTTCCACCACAATCGGTTCTTTGATACATCTTTAGGGGATAAGCCGCGCGATACTAAATCCGCTGGATTACTACTGGACGAGACATGATTCCACTGATTTACATCTGTCTTTGATTGTATTTCCGCGACACGGTTCGCTACGAATGTCTTCCAACTATTTGTAGGAGCCCTCAACCACGACAACACGATAGTTGGTGCTTGAGCACGCTTTAGGTGAGCTAAATATCGAAAAATCGATCGAAGGACCAGTCCACTAGGTGGACAACGAAAATGGATGCGATGCGGGAAACACCGAATATTGGAAGCGTGTCACTAACCTTTTATTCGACGTTCGCTCCGGCGATTATAGTTGACGGATTGCTGGGGCCCCGATGGAACGATATCCTGGACTCCGAACCCGATGAAGCAACGAAGATGAGGTCGTGAGTAGACCGAGCGAAAATTCAGGCACAGCACCGGTGGTTTTAGCACGCGAAGCGACCGTACCCGCGAGACGATATAATTACAATGATAATGACACGCCTAGGTTCGGTAGGGAGTGTGGGGATAACCAAAGGCGCGAAAACAAGGAATTCTTCTTTTTAATAAGAATCTAGGATGGTGCGGATATATGTGCCGCTAATGGGGACGATCCATACCGCCCACCAAACATGAACAATGTTTATTAAAGTTAAACGAAACAACAACAACATAAAATAAGAAATGGACCAAAATGGTCAACAATGATTATAGTACTAAAATTGGACAAAAAACAAAAAAAAAACAATGCTAAGTAATATTAATCAATAGGTAACGGGCATAGTTTCACGACGGGGCGCTTAACAACTCCGCGACTGGTCGAAACTGATGCCACACGAACAATACCATCGCGACCTGGATAGACAGTTACAACGCGACCCATTGGCCAATCTAAGGGCGACGTGTTGTCGGTTTTAATGAGCACCAACGTTCCCGGCGTAATTGAAACGCGGTTATCATGCCATTTGCTGCGTTGATGCAAGGTGTGAAGGTACTCTTGGGACCACCGAGCCCAAAAGCTCTGATGCAGTTTGCAAAGGAGATTCCAACGAGTAAGCCGGTTATCGGCGAGGTCAAGAACTGAGGGTTCTGGGGGGGCGCTCAGCGGCTCCATGGTTAGAAACATACCCGGAGTTAACGCGGTGAAGTCGTTCGGGTCCGCGCTCAGCGGAGTGAGCGGCCGCGAGTTCAAGACAGCCTCGATCTGAGCCAAGACAGTGGCCAGCTCTTCATACGTAAGAACGTGAGCACCTACCACTCGAATCAAATGAGATTTAACCGATTTAACGCCGCTCTCCCAAAGCCCACCAAAGTGTGGGGCGGAAGGGGGGTTAAAATGCCAACGAATTTGAGAAGCGTCAGAGGCCCCTCGAAGAAATTGTAGGATCTCTTTAGAGGATTTTACAAAATTGGTTCCACAATCGCTGTAAATATCTGAACAACGACCGCGACGTGCAATAAATCTACGAAAAGCAGCCAGAAAAGCTTCGGCAGACAAATCCGAAACGAGCTCAAGATGAATGGCCTTCGTGGCCATACAAACGAAAATACAAATATAAGCTTTGAGGGCTTTGGATCCGCGGCGCCTGGACATAGTTATCGACACAGGGCCGGCGTAATCCACGCCTGCATGCGAGAATGGCTTGATTTGCGAGACACGAACAGGGGGGAGGGCAGCCATTGGAGGCTGTATGGGCTTTGGGTCAGTGCGCCAGCATCGAACACAGCGAGAGAGAGCTGAGCGAATGACTCATTTAGCCGACAAAATCCAAAATTGTTGCAACAACAGGAAATGAGTGTTTTGAACACCAGCATGAAGATACTTCTGATGGAAGCTTTCGATAAGAAGCAACGAAAGACGACACTGACTGGGAAGCAACGCAGGAAATCGGGCATCAAATGGTTTAGATGCATTGGCTAGTCTACCGCCCACCCTGAGAACCCCATGGCTATCAACAAAAGGCGACAACTTCCTTAACCACTTGGACAGAACTTGCTTCTGTTGGACGGCCAATATCTCTCGCCGAAAGTACGACCTTTGAGTATGTCGGACCAAGAACAATAAGGCTTCGTGTAATTCCAATGACGAAAGAGATCCGGAACGTTTCTCGTCAGTATGACGGAGATTATAAACAAACCGGAGGAGATAACCGACGATACGGTTTAACTTTGACAACGATGAAGACGAATCTAGGAGCGTATCCACCCACGAAATTTGGACGGTAGCTTGCAACCCACATGTGGGGGCTTCTTCAACGACGTAAGACTCCAGATTATCAACCTCCAATGGTTGATTCTGAGAACGAGGAACAAAAGACAACAATTGAGTAGGTCCCGCCCACCCTAAGGAATTGTTAAGAAGGACAGACGGGAAAAGTCCACGAGATCCCAAATCAGCCGAATTCTCGGCTGACGGGACGTAGAACCAACAAGAAGGTGGAACCCGATCCTGAATATAAGCGACTCGGTTACTAACGAAAGTCTTCCAACGATGCGGAGAAGATTGGATCCACGCCAAGGTGACCGTAGAATCGGACCAACAACAAACGTGGCGGAGTTTAAAATGAGTTTCCATGATAGGACGAACAGCCTCCACCAGTCGAGCAGCCAACACTGCTGCACACAACTCTAAGCGAGGGAGTGAGAGACGTTTGAGCGGAGCGACCTTAGTCTTGGAACATATCATATGGGACACGACCTCCCCACTGACAGAACGGAAACATGCATACATAACCGCGCAATAGCCCTTCTCAGAGGCATCACCTAAACAATGAATATCGTACCACTCGGGGGAATCGACTGAAATACGTCTTGGAATCTTCAATTGCGACAAAACTGGAAGTTCAGCGAGAAACCGTCTCCATCGATCCACCAATTCCGACGGAGGGTTGTCGTCCCATCCCAATTTCAATGCCCAAAGCTGTTGGATCATCAGCTTGACAACGAAAGTGACGGGAGCAATAAGACCGAGAGGATCGAAGATCCGGGCCAAGTTGGATAACAGCGCCCGCTTCGAACATGTATCTGCCATGGGCCCAAACGAAAATACGAACGCGTCTGATAGTGCGCTCCACTCCAAGCCCAATACCTTCAACGAGCTGTCCTTGTCGAACGCATGGGATGGTTGAGCGAGACAAGAATCGGGAAGATTTCGTAACAACCGAACATCATTACTGGACTACTTCCGCAGCTCAAATCCACCCCTTCCCAACAACTCTATCAACTCGTGCTGCAACACCAGCGCGTCTCCTAAGGTACTGCTACCTGCAACAATGTCATCCACGTAGGTCGAATGACGCAAAACGTCTGATGCCAGCGGAAATGAAGACCCTTCCAATCGGGCCAATTCCAACAAAACGCGAATAGCTAAGAATGGAGCGGACGAGACCCCATATGTAACGGTTCGAAGGCGATAGTCTTGTATAGGATCTGTGGGAGAAAAGCGCCAAACAATGCGCTGATAATCTTGATGCTGACGACTGATCAAGATCTGGCGGTACATCATCCGAATGTCTGCGATCAGGATAAATGCATGCAAACGAAAACGAATCAAAATGGTAAATAAATCTCTCTGCAACTTAGGACCAATCAATAACTGATCATTGAGAGAATTCGACGACGAAGGAGCGATAACTGAAGCATTGAATACCACTCGAAGTTTAGTGGTACTGCTCGACGGTTTGAGAATGCAATGATGAGGTATGTAATATGACTGGTCGGGAACCTCCGTAGCAGTAATAAGCTCCATATGGTTTAATTCCAGATATTCGCGCATGAATGCAGAATATTGGACCAACAAATCGGGTTGCCTAGCCAGTCGATCCTCCAATTGAAGGAAACGCCTAACGGCCAAACGTCGCATATCAACGAAGGTTGGAAGAGAAGACTTAAAGGGCAATGAAACAACGAAACGACCAGATTCATCGCGACTACAAGATTCGACAAATAATTGCTCGCACTGGACATCTTCAGGAGCAAGCGAAGATACAGAAGGAACCTCTTTCACTTCCCAAAACCTCTTGACCAAGGCTTCCAGGCGATCGTCAGGATCAACGTGACAAAAGAGAGCGGTGACCCCGGACACAGGGGGGGAACGCATCGGTCCCATCAAGACAAATCCAAACCTGGTAGAAATTGCATCAGGTTGACCATTGGGACCAGCAATACGACCATGCAGCAAGATATGCGAGAAAACATCTGCTCCCAACAGAATATCGATACAACCAGGTTGGTTGAAGTAGGGGTCGGCCAATTGAAGATTGCGAATGTGAGTCCAGTCCCTGACCTCAAATCTGGCCGAGGGCAAGTTATCACACACGCGAGGCAAAACAATACAATCGACATCGAAAGATTCACACGGACGTTGCAAGGGACGAAGCGTCAAAGTAACTGCTCCCTTGTTAGCCATGGATCGCATGGAACCAAGACCATTCAAATGCACGACGAAATCACGAGGCTTGAGCCCAAGACGATTAAGGGCTTTAGTACTAATAAAAGATGTCATGCTGCCGGAATCCAGCAGACACCTTGCCACTTGATGTTGTCCACGTCCATCGAACACTTCCACAAGGGCTGTGGAAAGCAACACACTACCTTTGGAAGTCAAAAAGGATGTTTGAATTTGAGGAATACAACTGGTACCCGGAGAAACCATATTCTCCGATGACGGAGTCCCAGACGAATTTCCCTCGGAACGACCATTTTCCAACAACGACCTGTTCTCAAAATGCAACAGCGTATGGTGTCGTTGATTGCACTTGCGGCAATTAGATTTGGACGGACATTTATTACATGCATGCGACGATTGCAAACAATTAAGACAAAGGTTTTTTGTTTTGACAATTCTATAGCGATCATTAGGCAATTTAGCTAAAAAATCTGGACACTTGAAAAGAGCGTGCTCGTTGGCACACACCACGCAGGGCGACTGGGTGTTTGCAACAAAGAACGACGACGAACGAAAATTGGGGCGAGATTTAAATTCCTGCTTAACCTCTGATTTGCATGCCTTCAGTCTTACCGAGGAATTGGTGTGTTCAAATGCGTCACACCGGTTTTGAAAAAATTGAATAACCTCATCGAAAGTAGGAAACTGCTTAGCGTTGACCGAAGTTTTATGATTCAACTCGAATTTAACTGCCCATGATTGGGTGACACGAGCTAACAACATTTGAACGAGTGGAAAATCCCAGTGTTCGACGGGTAACTGGAGATTTCGAAGAGCCATTACATTGTCCCGATAGACCTTAACAATCTTTCGCAACTCGGTTGTATTGTCCGATTTCATCACCGGGTACTCCGCTAGTGGAGCCCAATGACTTTCCGCCATCAATCTGTCATTCCGAAAAATCTCGACTAAATTATCATAAGCGGATTGGTAATTCTGATCTATAAGTTTGAAATGTTTGATCGCGGACGCTGCCTTTCCGGACAAGGACGACTGCAAATATTTGAATTTCTGAATGCTACTCAATTTCGGGTTATTGTGCACAATCGAATCAAATAAGTCGATAAACATGGGAAATTCCGAAATATTTCCCGAAAAAACAGGAATGGAAATCGGCGGCAGAGCTACGGCGAAATCCACATCTCTTGAAACCGTACCGATCGCGGATGTACTAGGAACAACCGAACCAAACTTAGCTTGCGCCTGTTTCACGGCGAAATAAACCGACTCAAACTCTGCCAACAAATCGTGTTCCGCTTCCCGATGTTCTTCCGTAACCATCGACAAAATTACATTATGATTTCGCAAAAAACCATCCTCAATCGACTGTAAACGCTCGCAGCGAAAACCCAACCCTTCCGGCAAGGCCTGTCCTGCCTCGACCTTCGACGCGTAATCCAAAATTCGTTGAATTCTTTCAAATTCCGTTTGCCGGCTCGCGACTGCGATTTTAAATTCATTTGAATCGTTCATATTAAATTCCGAATTCACTAACAACGACGAAAATCAGCAAAAACCACGACGATAATGCGAACCGGTAGTTCCAAACGACAAACTTGTAAAAAGTGTAACAAACGAAACCCTCCACTGGCCAATGTTCCCTAAGACAATTAACAATTAGGACGAAAATCCGAAACCGACGAGTTTCGACAAGTCTGAGTCCGATACGCGCGCCGACGCCGATTATGCGAAAAGCGACTCTATGCGAATTTTTGCAACTTTAGTACAATTTTAGTTAAATTTACACAATAGTAACAACTAAAAATTATTGTTTATGTTATCCGGCTCGACCTGGACCAAAATATGGTGCTTGAGCACGCTTTAGGTGAGCTAAATATCGAAAAATCGATCGAAGGACCAGTCCACTAGGTGGACAACGAAAATGGATGCGATGCGGGAAACACCGAATATAGGAAGCGTGTCACTAACCTTTTATTCGACGTTCGCTCCGGCGATTACAGTTGACGGATTGCTGGGGCCCCGATGGTACGATATCCTGGACTCCGAACCCGATGAAGCAACGAAGATGAGGTCGTGAGTAGACCGAGCGAAAATTCAGGCACAGCACCGGTGGTTTTAGCACGCGAAGCGACCGTACCCGCGAGACGATATAATTACAATGATAATGACACGCCTAGGTTCGGTAGGGAGTGTGGGGATAACCAAAGGCGCGAAAACAAGGAATTCTTCTTTTTAATAAGAATCTAGGATGGTGCGGATATATGTGCCGCTAATGGGGACGATCCAATAGTACTATCTGTCCAGAAATATACAGGGTGTTTGTAAATTACATGCACATATTAAAACTGGTTAAACTATATGCTTAATAAAAACTATTGTATAAATTATTTTTTCAAAATAGCGTTTAATTACCGAGTAATTAATTTTTGAAAATTGTTGCTAAATAAGATACACGCCTCTGAAATGTTGAGAGGGTCAGTTACAAATTTAAAGCGATCAGCTGTGGATCGGCGGATTTCTTTCAACGTTGCCATGTTTTATTTGTTAATTTGAAAAATAAGACATTTTTAAAGAATGTATTTCATTTGATTTAAAGGATTAGAATTACTTTAGATACTAATAATCATACTAGTAATCGGTTAATATTTAAAAATTGAAGTATTTTTCATTTAATTCAGATGCAATAATCAATAATTCAATAATTGTTGTAATTTTAAACAAATCGACTCGCGCGATACGATCCGTAAAGTTCACCGTAAAGTTGTAATATCGACAAAATAATATTTGATAAATGAAAAATCATGTCTCATAAGAATTTATTTATGACTTACTACTTATTAGAAGCACATCAATTAATTAATTCATTTTGATCAAACGCGTCTGCCATTGCATTGCTCCAAGAATCAGAACACTAAACTAAGAACAAACTAAACTTGAAGAATAATAAGAAGTTAAACACTATCAAACAAATCACTAAAAAGAATTATCTATTTGACCACGAGGTTAACAACCCTACAAAACAATACGCACTAGAAAACATTCGGCTAGATTTTTCGAAGGCCGGCAGGCGGAGGGAGAAATTTGGACGTCACATCGCATAAATTATCTTTTACAAGGGTAATAAAGCGATTTCTTTAGTTACTACCACAAAGATAGAGACGCAACCAGTTCGTGCGTTGATTTGCCTTTGCCGATTTGAAAAATACATAAAAATTTGTAAATTTGTTAAGTGTGAACTTTTATGAAGTTTGAGTTTTTGTGTTTGTTAGTTTTTGGTTCTTTACGCAGAAGAGCAGAAGCTTGTATTGAAATTAATGGTGGACACTTTGAACAATAATTGTTCAACAATTAATCACAACAATTATTGTTGTGATACTTTGTAAGGATACCTAGATAATCATGAAGATTTTGGGTAAGTTTAATTTATTTAAGGAATAGGGTTCCTTAGTTTTTAATGTATTCAATGTTTCCGAAATTCATGAGCTATTTTCGAATATTTTGCAAAACACTCTTTGACGAAATTCAACCATTTTTAAAATGATTAATTTTAGTATACCTAGTTGGTTTGACGATATTACGGAAAAATTATCACATTATTTCGTTTTATAAACATTTTACAACACGGTTCGTTCAGCGCACTCCCAGCCGCTTATGTAGAATACGCGTAGACAATACGACGTAGAGTTTGGGGCGGATAAATGTTAAATTGTCCCAAATTTAAACATTTGAATTAAAAAAAAATAATAACGCCAAATCACTTTTAGAGGTATTCCTGACATGTGATTGAAATATGTGCATGTAATTTACAAACACCCTGTATAGCATTAAATTCGATTCTCATTGATCTTATAACCTTTTGATACAATTTTGACAAAAGAACTGCACCGCATAACTCGAGTCTAGGTAGCGATACTGATTTGAGCGGGGCGACTCTTGATTTAGATGTTAGCAAAGTAACTTTCGGTTCATAGTCACTGCCAATGGCTTTTACATAGACGCAAGCCCCATAAGCCCTTTCTGATGCGTCACAAAAGCCGTGTAACTCCAAACGAACAATCCCGCAGACTGATATACATCTAGGTATGACAATGTTCTCGAGCTCAGACAATTGATCAACAAATGTAGTCCATACCGCCGTGATTTCGCTAGGTAATGCATCATCCCATCCGATTTTGTATTGCCAAAGCCGCTGTAATAGAATTTTCGATTGTATTAGCACTGGCGCTAACAATCCCATAGGATCAAATATTTTAGACACTGTAGACAATATCTGCCGTTTTGTAATTTCACCACTTGGATCCACAGTAAGTATTTTGTACACAAAGGTATCAGATCTAGCCTGCCACCACAACCCTAACGTTTTTCTTATTTCGTTATCTACACAATAATTATCATCCTCTTCAAAGTGCGACTTTCCCAATATGCCTACATCATTTTCTTTCCATTTTCTTAATTGAAAATCATAGCTCTCTAGAATTTTTGTAATGGTGGATTTTATATAAACCGCTCCCTCGATAGAATCGGATCCACTTAACAAGTCGTCTACATAAAAGTCCGATCTTATAACCTCGCTTATGTCCGGATGACTAAGTTGAACATCTTGGGCGATATTAATGAGACACCGCGTTGATAAAAAAGCCGATGATGCAAGCCCGTATGTCACAGTGTTTAGACGATAATGCGCGATTTCTGAGCCTGGGCTAGGCCTCCATACAATTCGTTGGTAATCTCGATCCGCCTCATCCACGAGAACTTGCCGATACATTTTCGCGATATCAGCGGTAATAACGTAAATATGCTTTCTAAATCGAATAAGGAGATCAAAAAGATCTTCCTGTACCGTTGGTCCCACTAGCAGCAAATCATTTAAGGAAGGTCCAGAATTGGATTTGCACGATCCGTCAAAGACCACCCTCAACTTAGTGGTTAAACTACCTTCGTTTAAGACGCCATGATGCGGCAAGTAGAAACACATTTGCTTATCATGTGACACATACTTTAGGTCGATTCTTGTCATATGGTTCAAGTCTTCATAATCTTTCATGAACTCAACATACATACGCCTAAATTCAGGGTTTCTAGCAAACTTGCGCTCCATTGCTTCCAATCGTTTAATTGCCGCAACTAATGTCTCCCCGATTTTTTCCTGACTCGTCGATAGGTAACCTAACTACGAATCGACCGCTTTCATCTCGCCGCGTTGTTTTTATAAAACTATCCTCACAAAATTGTTCGGTTTTTGATAGAACGATATCACTTGCTACTTCTTCCATTCTCCAAAACCTTTCTAAATCGAAATTAACTTCTGAATTGGTTGCCAAATTGCATATAGGATTTGCGTTATTTGCTGGGTAATTGGGAACAGAACCTGACACTATCCAACCGAGCACCGATGCCTGTAATGTAGGCATACCCCTACCCAAAACGATTCGCTCGGCCTTTAACAAATTGTAAAATATCTCAGCGCCCAATAAAATGTCAATTTTACCGCTCCTGTTAAATGTGGTGTCTGCTAGTTCAATGCCCTCTGGCCACTCGACGACCTTTTTGCTAAATGAAAATATTGGTAAGTTTTCGGTTATCCGATCCAACACAAGAAAATCTAAGTTCGCGCTAAACGGTTCACACAATGATATAATTTTGGCATTAACGCGCTCTAACACATTCATCCCGGACCCACCAACACCACCGATCGGGGTCTTTGTCTTGGTCGGGACTAATTTTAATCTATCGCTCAAATCTTTTGCTATGAAATTAGGCTGAGAGCCTGAATCTAGCAATGCCCTACAAATATTTGGATTTCCATGGGCATCGAGTATGGATACCATCGCAGTCGATAATAAAATTTGGCGCTCCTGTCCCCGACAAATGTTCGATACACTCACTCTTGGCTCAACCAAGCTAGCGCCATTTCCGATCTCACCGCGTTCTATAAAGTTCAAATTACTTGTGCTCGGTTTAGGACTATCTGAGTTACCTTGTAATCCTCGTGAATTGCTTTCCGTTGAAATATGAGCAGACTCAAAATGCAAAAGACTGTTATGTTTTTTTACCGCATTTCTTGCACCCCTGTGCAACGCAATCTTTCGAGTAATGATTTTCCCTCAAGCAGTTATTACATAACTTAAGGTTTTTTATCTCCGATATTCGGTTCGCTATCGACATTTCTTTCAATTTGTCGCAAAAATATATATAATGGTTGCCCCGACACAGTTTACATGAGGGGCCACTATAAGCTACTGAACTGTTGGACACTTGCCTACGATTTTGATTATAGGGGAATTTATCACGATTATCTACGTTTCGATTATCTAATTCTACACGGTGTTTACCAGGGTGAGTTTTGTCTCGCTTTTCTAGAAATTTACAACGCTCGACTAGAAATTCCAGTAAAACGGTATACTTCGGATTTTTCAGTTTCTTCGTGACGATCTGTTCTTCCCAGTCATTCTGTGTTTCGCTATCAAGCTTTTTCCAAATTATGTAATTTAAAATGCTACTCCAATGCTCTACAGGCTGATTTAACGCTTCTAAAGACCTAAGGTGAATTTTTAAATCATCAGTGAATTCTCTCAACGCTATTTTGATATTTCCCGAAACTGGTTTGCTTTCTACGATATGCTTAATGTGGTTACGAACGATGATTTCTTCGTCTTCAAAGCGATCTCTAAGAATTTGCCACGCTAATTTGTAATTGTCGTTTGTGACTGGAATTGATTTGATAGCCTTTGCAGCTGCCCCGATCAGGCTATTTGATAAGTAATAAAACTTTCGTACGTTATCAAGCGATTCATCTTCATCCACCAACGCGATAAACATATCCCTAAAATATTCCCACTGATCATAGGCCCCATTGAATGAGGCAATTGAACAATAGGCAGTTTTACATTATGCTTTGATTGCTGATTTGAGTTAAATCTACCACTACTACTATGAGCATTAGTCGCTTGTTCTGACTGGACACTACTTACGCTAATTTGACTTAATTCGATAGTTTTTTGCCTTACTTCTCCTACAATTTTGTAATATTTATCTTCGAATGTTTGCCTGTAGTCCCTATACACCTCATCAGGATCTAATATTTCAATTTCGAGTTGAAATTTTTCAAAATGTTCTATGATCGGGATAACGTCGTTCAGCCTTACCTCTAACTGCATGAATAAGTCTGGGGTAAATGCTTGAAAGAACGTTTCTAACCTTGTTATCTTCGCTTTGAGTTGACCTCGCTCAAGTTTGAGTCTTTCTAACTGTTGTTCGACAGCCTCAGCCATCTTGTACTAAAATAAGACACGATTTAAATACTATAATGCAACTATATGCTTAAGGATTTGTCCCCACTAACGGTCAAACCTAGCTTACATAAACTCGTAACGTTTTTAGAAAGGTATATTCGAACAGACTCACTGAATTGTTTCACTGAATTCCTCGACGATTTTCGATATTTTTCTTTTCGATGCTAATCTCCACGATGTTCGATGTCGTTTCGATGGTTTCACAGTTCGGTTCGAAGGACTATGTTCAGTTTAACATTGCTTTTATTAAACCAAGTATTTAACCTGACCCGAAATTAACAATAAACTTTTTGAACGATATAAAATTAAATGCAACGTGTTCGCTTCGTTTCGATTCTTGTTCTTCTAACCTAGCTTCTTTTTCCTTTTCGATTCGTTGCGAACGGCCTCAGTCCAGTTGCGCTGCAGCGTTGCCTTGTACGCGCCAACAATTATTTTATTTCCAATTGGGATCGAGTGGAGGAAATAAAAGTTCTCGTTTCGGGTTAAAAATAATACTTATTTAAAGAAATAATAATTACATAAAATAAAGATTTATAATCCTGACATGTAACGGGGGACAGTAACGCGGTTTTTATTTCAACAAATAACGACTCTAACGCGGCGAACGAAACGGTTTTCAGGGAAAATAGTGTCAGATTACCAGTTCCCAAATTTAACAGGGTAAAATACTTATAAAAGGTTTCAAACGGGAAATACACGGGATAATGAAATTATGCAATAAAATAAATTAATCAAAAACTATAAGTACTTACTGTAACGTTAAAATTTTACCCCTTCAATAAAACTACAAAAATAAAACGGTAAATATATATTTCGTTACTTAAGTGGATGACTTGAACATCCGGGCACGCGGCTACACTCAGATGAGACGGGAGTGAGTCAAAATTAAATGATATTTAGATATAAAACGGGCGCCAGTTAAGTTGACCAAGTGCCCTTAACAATATAATCTTATATCAACTCCCAACTTAACAAGGAATTGATAGTACACACTTTTCGTAACTCTATAGGTATTTAATTTAATACAATAGCGAAAGAAATAATAGAATACAATACAAAAAAAAATATTAAGAGAAAACTAAGAAATAGGAAGATAGTTATTAAGAAATTCCAAACAGTACGAGATAGCAGTCACGGTATAAATCAAATTCGACTTACCGATGGTGATCCGATCAACCGGATGGTTCAAAGTAAAACGAAGTTCTGCGAAGTCAATATACTATAGCGATACATCTGGGTCCTCCAATTGATCGATCAGTTGGGGTCCAGATCCAAAGGAATATCTATAATTCACAGAGTAATTACTAAACGGTAAAGGCGAGTCGAATTTTCGTTATTAACAAAAGAAAATTAATTAACTATCGTACTGAATTAGAATATGAATTTAACGATAATAAAATTGATACTGTACGTGAAGATGAATTTAACAATTCATCTTTCACGTTCAAGTAAAAGAACTTTAACTACGATAAATTAAATTGAAATAAATGATTATAATAAAACTTCTCCGAAAACGTCGGACGGATCCCACGTGGTGAGCTTCCCAAGGTTCCTGGTGACGGTCTGGGTGTCACAGAAGAGTGCAGATACTCGGGACAACAGGTGAACCTTGTCGAATCAGCTATCGGTCGCAACTATAGGTGGTCAAAGTGACGCAGGAATCGGTCTTAGTTCAATCGGAAGCCAGTTAAATACGAATAACCCCACGGAAGATCCAAGGAAATACGGATTGGAAAATCCAACTCAAAATAATAGTGGTAATAAAAATTGATCCTAAAAAACACACAATTAACGATTGCAACAGGAAGGAAGACAAGACTTACCCCTAGTGTTCTAAGTCGGGGATCGAAACGTGGTTGATTTGGTCAAGAGGATATAGATCCCGAATAACGGATTTAACTTACGTTAACGCCAAAAATACACGGCAAATCAAATAGCACAAGGCTCCAAACAACTAACGAAGTTAAATATTTTCAGACAGACCGTAGAAAATCCGAGATGTTTCCCGATTACTAAAAATGTAATATACCACGAGTCTGTCCGCCTCGAAGACCAAAATCAAAATGGAACCAGCGGAACCACGGAACAACCTAAATAACCCTTCAGAAGTGTCAATTACTCAGAACACTAACTCGTCAAGAACACAAAGACAAATGTCAATAACAATAAACAGAAGAATTTATTGTTGGACAAACGAACGTACTCGTAGAATAATTAACCCTAGTTATTCCAAAAGGTAAACAAATCTTCAATACAATCAATTAGTGAATTTAAAATGTGTAATAGAATTAATGATTATTGTGGGGAGATTTTAGAACTTTACATTACATTCGGATTAACGGACGTTCGCAGGTTACGGGTCGGCCCACGTGGAACTTCTCTCGAACTCGCGGAAAAATCGGATTTTCGCGAAACGCGTATTAAATTTTACCTCGGCAAATACAAATCGAATTTACAACAAGCTTTAAGCCGTTAACTGGACACTCGGAAATTTTCGGAAAATGAAAAATAAAAGCAGCGAAAACGCGAGACTTACATACGGGTCCAAAAGAACGTGTGAGAACTTAAACGGAACGAGAGTGTAGACCGAACCTCTTTCTTTCGAAAAGCCGGTTAATTTATACTTTTGAAATTTGCAAAAACTTTACTTCCACTTCTAATTGAAGATGGATTCGGCGCGGAAAGTCAAACTATAATATACGGGGTGATAATTAAATATGGGAAATCTGGAAAATTAACAATACGAAAAATAAAATAATAACTTCGTTACACCCTTTTATTTTTGGTTGCTGCTAGAAAAATATTTTTTCTATGAAATAGAGACAAACAGAAAAAAAATTCTATCATTTGAACCAGAAATAGCTGTTTATTGAAATAATTTTACAAAAAGTCGTGTTCTTCTCAATCAAAAACTATCATAATAGGATGAAATAACAAATTCTAATATCTTGTTGGACCTCCTCTAGCACGAATGAGGCTTCTTACTCTATCATGCATACCCTCTAACAGGTGATTCAAAAAATTTTGATCTAAATTTGTGCAAATATGTCTTATAGCTTCGCTTAACTGTTGAAGCGTTTCCACGAGATTTTGTAATATATTCAATTGCCTCGATATTGCAGCCCAGACATGTTTTATACAGTTCATGTGTCTGGTGAACGGGCTGGCCACTCCATTCTTTCGATACCGTGGAACTCTAATCTATCGGACCCAAGGCGTGGACGGTGTGGACGCGCATTGTCATCAATAAGAATGAAATTTTCGCCGATTGCACCCGCAAATGGCACAATAATTGGTTCAATAACCATATCCCTATATCTTTGAGCGGTCATGGTAGTATTGATCAGAACCACCTACTCTGTGCGGCCACTTAAACAAATACCACCCCAAACGCAAATTGATCCTCCGCCAAAAGCAGTTACAGGAACTCTGTAATATTCATAATATCTCTGACCTCGCTCCCTCCAGACCAAAATACGTCCATCGGAATTATTCAAACGAAATCTGGACTCATTCGTAAATATACAATTCCTCCATTCGTTGATTGTCCAGTTGCGGTGTCCCTCGGCCCACTGTCGCCTCAATCTGCGGTGTTCCCTATTTAGTATTGGATAAGATGAACGTCTTCTTGCCCTTAAACCAGTTAAATGCAACCTTCTTCTAACTGCTTGGTTCGAAATTATTGTGCCTGTGGCGTTACGCAGTGTCCTGTTGATGCGAGAAGCAGAAAATGTTGGGTTAATTTTCCTAGCAGTAATTCGCATGTATCGGTCCTCGGCAGGATTGGTACTTCATTGTCGCCCTCCACCATGAACATATGACGCTGCACCATTAGTCAGATAACGATTCCAAGCTCTGTGAAAAACCCACACGTTGAGCCACGTCACGTTGCGTTAAGCCTTTGATGATCCACTGCACAATCTGTTGCATATGGACCGGGTCTAAACGTCTTCGAGGCATAGTTTACACCTACAAGTATCACTACTATCACTGTTCAAGACAACCGAACTAAATCTATGGTAGTAACGAAATAACATATCAGACTCGATTTTGTAACTTTTTGCTGAAGATATAAAAAAGGCAAAAAGCGGCAGCCACAGAGGCAAAACTTATTTTATATAGTGTAAAATTGATGACAAAGTCAGGGTATTAACATACTCTAAAATATATTCGGTTTTCATAAACTTTGACTATTTTAGATACAATATATTACTTTGATCCTTATCATTTGTTGATCACTGTATATTATTATATCTAATAATTTAATTTTCTTTTCGAATAGGTGCATTTAAATTTAAACATAGAAATTTGGCAGTTCGGGCGTATTTGAAATAATCATTTCTTTAAAAAGACGGGATCTATATGCGGTGTAATATTTATTTAATTATAAGCAATTTAATTCGTCTAAATTTTACAGTTATTAAAATTTTTTATGGTTGTAAATTTATGCATTCTATTCTTTCTACGAATAATTTAAGCAAACTAATGTTTTTCTGCTTTGTTTACTAACAAGTGGATTATGCCTATCGGGGAAACCACTATAAAAAAATGCACTTAGTACCTACCTCACCTCCGGGGTAGAGTTGAAGAGGGTGCATATTTGAAAGTTTCAACATCTACTTACCTATTTATTAAAAACGTTGAAAACCTTTTTTTGTTTTTTTTACCCTCCGTAGGGGGTTTATTTGACGGCAGCTATGAATTTGGTATTTGAAAAAAAAATGCAATTAAATTATCTATCAAACGGTTTTTTTAAATTAAATATCGGTTAATTTTTTAGTCCAGCCACCGTTTTTTGTTTTTTTCTACCCTCCGTAGGCGGTTTATTTGAAGGCACCTATGAATTTTGTATCTGAAAAAAAATTTGTAATTAAATTATCTATCAAACGGTTTTTTAAAATAAAAAATCGGTTAATTTTTTAGTCCAGCCACCGTTTTTTGTTTTTTTTTGCCCTCCGTAGGGGGTTTATTTGAAGGCAGCTATAAATTTGGTATTTGAAAAAAAAATTGCAATTAAATTATCTATCAAACGGTTTTTTAAAATTAAATATCGGTTAATTTTTTAGTCCAGCCACCGTTTTTTGTTTTTTTCTACCCTCCGTAGGGGGTTTATTTGAAGGCACCTATGAATTTTGTATCTAAAAAAAATTTGTAATTAAATTATCTATCAAACGGTTTTTTAAAATAAAAAATCGGTTAATTTTTTAGTCCAGCCACCGTTTTTTTTTTTTTTTTACCCTCCGTAGGGGGTTTATTTGAAGGCAGCTATAAATTTGGTATTTGAAAAAAAAATTGCAATTAAATTATCTATCAAACGGTTTTTTAAAATTAAATATCGGTTAATTTTTTAGTCTAGCCACCGTTTTTTGTTTTTTTCTACCCTCCGTAGGGGGTTTATTTGAAGGCACCTATGAATTTTGTATTTGAAAAAAATTTGTAATTAAATTATCTATCAAACGGTTTTTTATAATTAAAAATCGGTTAATTTTTTTAGTCCAGCCATCTTTTATTTTATTTTTACACCCTTCATAGAGATTTTGTTAGTAGGTGGATGTGAATTTTATAATTACAAAATTATTAAGTTTACTATTTTTTACCTAATAGAGATAAAGTTTTAAACCTTTTTAAAGAAAACGGATTAATTGTAACATCACCAGTTGTTTACCATGCGCCCGAAAAGTTCGCTAGTTAGTTGGTGGCTAACATGACACGGGTAGTAAACCTATTCCTTTGCGGATAATGTGCTAAAATTGGCTCGAGCCCGTTCCTAAGAATGTTTAGGTATCTCTCACCATTTAAATTTTCATCATAAAATTCAATACACAAAATAGAATCATTTCTAATAGCACAAAATACATTAAATTGCCATTTTTCTTGAAAATTTCTCTGACGGATCATTAAAGGATTTTTAAAGGTCCAATAGTTACTATTGTGCCTGTTAAAAACTCCATTTTTCGTAAATTTTGACTCGTCGGTCCAAATAATTTTGTCAAAAAAATGTTCGACCTCTTGATCTTTTATCAGCAAGCACTCAAAAAACTCAACTCTTCGAGGTAAGTCTGTTTCCCTTAAATGATGGATGGAAAAAAATGTAGGGACGCCATTTGTCTTTTTTTAATATGCGGTAATTTGTCACATATAATATGCCTAGTTCTCAGACTGTAATATGATTATCTTCATTATTCAACACAGGCTTAATAGTTTGTCTTTGTGGACGAAATGTTCCATAACTTGAACAATTGTTAATTAGGCGATGAATGGTATTTTTATTCGGGAAGATGTGGATAGCGTTCTGCAAATAATCGACACGTTCTACTAATAATTCTATTGCATTCACCGTAAATAAGTAATAAATTCAAAAAATCTAGATTGTTATAACCCAAAATTGACATTTTTGCTATAATTTCAAGAACTGATTTCATTTGTCGGATTAACATAAGGCCAACTAGATAACTTAAAAAAAAGAAAATTCATACCTTATTTAATAAAACTAAAATTATTTCAAAAACTCCTGGATTTGGGTATAGGGAATACCTAGATGGATCGAAAGGGCTTAAAAAACTGCATTGGTCACTGTTAAAAAATACAAAGTGATCCATTTGAAATTACAAAGTTATGAGCACTTTAATTTGGCCAAATTTGTCAGACAATTTTAAACGCCCTATACATGGATAAAATACAGTTTAGTTTCATTTAGTAGTATGTCTGGACATCATCGATACTCAGTTTCAAGCTTCTAGCTGCATTATTAACAGAGATATCACAGAAAATACAATCGACTGTTTTTCCAAAAAATTAAAAAAAATTGTAATATCTTAAAAATGGTGCATTTTTGGCATATGATGTTGTTATCAAAGTCTAGTTATAAAAGGCCATAGAATTCAAAAATGAAGTGAAAAATGGCACTTTCCATCTAAAATAACGAAGTTGGTGTCAACTTTTGGTATAACCGGAAGTGTAATCAAAATGAAAATATTTTAGATCAATTCATATTATCCAAAAAATACTATAACCAAAATTTCAGATTTTTAAGTCCTTTCATTATTGAGATACTTCTAATGGTCGGTGTAATATTCTATTATTATTTATAGTATTTTGGACTTAAGGTGACATTTTAAAAAGAAGTGAATTAGTTTAAACGTTTTATTTCTTTGGTGGTTGAAATACAACTGACTTTTTATATTGGTTACAAAAATGAAATTTACAATGTGAATGGTTGTGAAAGAAGCAATTCGGCAATAATCAAAGTTCAACAATTTACCAAATAATCAATCGAACGACTATTAAAATTAGTGCACCGTTTTCCGGCTGCGAGTGCATTGGACTTTGATTAGCTACCTTGCATTCTTCGATGGTATTAATTAATCAAAGTAATTGTGAAATAATTTGGAATTTAAAACATAGCATAATTATTCCATTACACCTTCCCCGTTGAACTAAAAAAATTTTTTTTTTGTTTTACATACCGTAAACCTTTACATTATATTACATTAGTTACATTATAATTATTGATTATACATTTTTACCCTGTTTTTATGTATTTCTTTACATTTATTCCCAATACTTATTACTAAATTAACACCCTTATCTTGTACTACACTATAAGGTCCCTTAAACACATTTTCACTTTTACAAGTGTCCGAATCATTTTTAACTAATACCTTATCTCCTACACTATATTTTTTAAAGCGTCACAAATTTTTCCTAGCGTCTTCTGCGGCTATTTGGAGTCTATATTTTAATTCGTAAGGGTAATCGTCAAAATTGTAAATAGGTTCTACTGATTTTGTCATGCTTGATGGTAAATTGCAATGTTTTCGAAAAACTAGCTCGTGTGGTGTATACTCTGTTTCAGTATGTACTGAATTGTTGTATGCAAAACACCAAAACTGGACCCACGAACTCCATATGTCCTTATTTTCCAAAGTATAAATTCGTAAAAAATTTCTTAAACTTTTATGGGAGTTTTCAATAGCACCTAATGTTTCATGGTGATATGGTGTCAAATTTAAGTGTTTTACATTTAAAATTTTGCACGTTTCGTTGAAAATATTAGACATAAATTCGGTTCCCTTATCGGTTAATACTTCTTCCGGTATTCCGTAACGCAAAATAAAATTTTTTACAAAAGCTTTAGCTACTGCTTCCGTTTCTTTAGTTGGTAAAGGATAGCCACGACATATTTCGATAAATCACACTGTAATGTCAAAATGTACTTATTACCATATTGATCTACTTCTAAAGGACCTACGATGTCCAAAAATACCTTCTGAAATGCATAAGTAGCTGTGCTTGTAATTTCTAAAGGTTGAGGTTTTATTACAGAGTGTTTACATTTTTGGCATTGATCGCATTTACTTATAAAATCTGCTATATCTTTTTTCATATTATTCCAAAAATAACCCCTTTTAATATTATTAAAAGTGCGGTTTATACCTGCATGTCCACCAGTAGGTAATAAATGAAAGTCATTTATTATTAATTTTTGATTTTCTTTTTCGTTTACTAACATAACATTCTTGAGTATATTAATCTTTATTTTCTCTTTCTTTAACAATGACGCATATTTCTTCATCGTTTTCAATAATACTTCATTATTTTTGTTTTTTATTATTAATAATTCCGGAATATTAAATCTATGACATACAGTCAGTCAAAAAAGTTTTCATACACTAGACTTTTTTGTATAAATTTCTTAGTTTGCGTTGTTTAACAAAATATAATTAGAAATACCTTTCAAGTAAATAATAGTAATTTATTTCAGAATAATAAAAAACACAAATAAAGTCCTTTGCAACGCTTTATTGGAACAAACAATAGTGAAATAATATTAACAACAAGAAATGATGTCAAATAAGTCTCCATACACTGACATCTCTAACCTTATTTATTGCACCTTTTTTGAAATCTAATATTTTGTGCAATTGCCATTTGCTTTAATGATGGCATTAAGTCTTTTTGGAAGACTTAACACAAGCTTTCTTGTAACTTCTGGTGAAATGTTCTCCCACTCTTCTCTTATCACATCTTTGAGTTCTTCTCTATTTCTAACATTTTTATTTCTCACGCGACGCTTTAGTTCTTCCCACAGGTGTTCTATTGGGTTAACATCCGGTGATTGTGCTGGTGTATGAAGTTGTTGGCGGACATTATGGATCATCCACTGACGTACAAGCTTAGCAGTATGCTTGGGATCGTTATCTTGTTGGAATAAATAACGTCCATTAAGGTCAAGTTTTTGAACACTTTGCTTTAAATTATTCCTTAGAATATTTAAATAGACATGTTGGTCCATAATACCGTCAATGAAAACTAAATTACCTGTTCCATTCGCTGACATGCATCCCCACAATAAAACATTTCCACCTCCGTGCTTCACTGTTGGAATAATATTTTCAATTTTAATGGCTGTATTTTTTTTTCTCCAAACTTTGTCCCTGCCATCTGACCCAAACAGGTTAATTTTTGTTTCATCACTAAAAATAACGCTTTCCCAAAACTCATTGTTTTTATTAACATGTTCTCGGGCAAATTCTAAGCGTTTTTTTCGATTTTTTTCTGAAATCAATGGTTTTCTTCTAGCAACTCGGCCGTTATAACCTGCTCGATGCAAGCAGTTTCTAACTGTTTGAGGATTAACATTTTTCGAGAACTCTTCCTTGAGTTCTTTTGTAAGTTTTGGAGCGCTTATTTTTGGATTAGCTCTTATCTTTTTCACAATACTGGACTCTTCTCTTGCTGTTAACTTCCTGGGGCGACCAGAGCGTGGTCGTACTTTATAGGAACCAGTCGTTTTGTACTGATTTATTACATACTGCACACTAGCATGGGATCTTCCAATTATTTTACCAATATTTCTAAAGGATTTTTTCGGTTTCCACAAATCTACTATAATTTTTCTTACAGAAATTGGAATTTCGCAATTTTTGTCACTCATTTTGCTTCCACCAAAAGAAATACACACATTTACAATGAAATTTGACAAGTACGATTTGCAATTTTATATGGCAAATCATGACTCGCTTTCGCTCGGAAAGGGGGCTGCGCCCCCTTTCAACCCCCCCGCGGCCCAAAGGCAAGGCCTGACGGCCTTGCCTTTAGTACCACGGTTTTGGCCGCTGCCTCATACTCTGAACGAATGTATTATGTCATAAAAAAATTAGCATTAAAATTATTTGTGATCCTTTATATCCATTTCTATTTATAATTCTATTCATGATTTCTCTCCTGATTTTCCTTTGTCGGCCCTAAAAATAAAAAAAAATATAAGTAAAATAAAAAAAACCCTACTCTTCATTGTACGGATAACAAAAAATCATTCGTAAATTCGTTAAATTTATGATTTTTTTTCAAAATTAATGTATTCGAATGATATTTTGTATTATTAACCTATTATTAGTAAGTACTTACCTATTAAACATATTATTCTTGTGTTCGAAGACACTTCGATCGAAGTACAGGGTTATTCGGTGAGTGTTGAAAAAGGCAGAAAAAATCCAAAATATGACTCCAATCGTTGTTGGCGATTTATTTCGAGCTAGTAGTTGTCCTTTGCTTCCTTCTTTTCCATTTTCCGGTGTAAATCCTACAAAAAAAGAAGGAAAATATAAGTAAAAGGAAAAAAAAACTATTCTTCATTCTACAGGTTACAAAAAATCATTTGTTGCTACGTTATTTTTGTAATTTTTGGTCAAAATTAATGTATTCGAATGATATTTTGTATTATTAACCTATTATTAGTAAGTACTTACCTATTAAACATACTATTCTTGTGTTCGAAGACTCTTCGATCGAAGTACAGGGTTATTCGGTGAGTGTTGAAAAAGGCAGAAAACATCAAAAATATGACTCCAATCGTTGTTGGCGATTTATTTCGAGCTAGTAGTTGTCCTTTGCTTCCTTCTTTTCCATTTTCCGGTGTAAATCCTACAAAAAAAAAAGGAAAATATAAGTAAAAGGAAAAAAAACTACTCTTCATTCTACAGGTTACAAAAAATCATTTGTTGCTCACGTTATTTTTGTAATTTTTGGTCAAAATTAATGTATTCGAATGATATTTTGTATTATTAACCTATTATTAGTAAGTACTTACCTATTAAACATATTATTCTTGTGTTTGAAGACACTTCGATCGAAGTACAGGGTTATTCGGTGAGTGTTGAAAAAGGCAGAAAAAATCCAAAATATGACTCCAATCGTTGTTGGCGATTTATTTCGAGCTAGTAGTTGTCCTTTGCTTCCTTCTTTTCCATTTTCCGGTGTAAATCCTACAAAAAAAGAAGGAAAATATAAGTAAAAGGAAAAAAAAACTATTCTTCATTCTACAGGTTACAAAAAATCATTTGTTGCTACGTTATTTTTGTAATTTTTGGTCAAAATTAATGTATTCGAATGATATTTTGTATTATTAACCTATTATTAGTAAGTACTTACCTATTAAACATATTATTCTTGTGTTCGAAGACACTTCGATCGAAGTACAGGGTTATTCGGTGAGTGTTGAAAAAGGCAGAAAAAATCCAAAATATGACTCCAATCGTTGTTGGCGATTTATTTCGAGCTAGTAGTTGTCCTTTGCTTCCTTCTTTTCCATTTTCCGGTGTAAATCCTACAAAAAAAGAAGGAAAATATAAGTAAAAGGAAAAAAAAACTATTCTTCATTCTACAGGTTACAAAAAAATCATTTGTTGCTACGTTATTTTTGTAATTTTTGGTCAAAATTAATGTATTCGAATGATATTTTGTATTATTAACCTATTATTAGTAAGTACTTACCTATTAAACATACTATTCTTGTGTTCGAAGACTCTTCGATCGAAGTACAGGGTTATTCGGTGAGTGTTGAAAAAGGCAGAAAACATCAAAAATATGACTCCAATCGTTGTTGGCGATTTATTTCGAGCTAGTAGTTGTCCTTTGCTTCCTTCTTTTCCATTTTCCGGTGTAAATCCTACAAAAAAAAAAAGGAAAATATAAGTAAAAGGAAAAAAAAACTACTCTTCATTCTACAGGTTACAAAAAATCATTTGTTGCTACGTTATTTTTGTAATTTTTGGTCAAAATTAATGTATTCGAATGATATTTTGTATTATTAACCTATTATTAGTAAGTACTTACCTATTAAACATACTATTCTTGTGTTCAAAGACTCTTCGATCGAAGTACAGGGTTATTCGGTGAGTGTTGAAAAAGGCAGAAAATATCCAAAATATGACTCCAATCGTTGTTGGCGATTTATTTCGAGCTGGTAGTTGTCCTTTGCTTCCTTCTTTTCCATTTTCCGTATAAATCCTACAAAAAAAAGGAAAATATAAGTAAAAGGAAAAAAAAAACTACTCTTCATTCTACAGGTTACAAAAAATCATTTGTTGCTACGTTATTTTTGTAATTTTTGGTCAAAATTAATGTATTCGAATGATATTTTGTATTAATAACCTATTATTAGTAAGTACTTACCTATTAAACATACTATTCTTGTGTTCGAAGACTCTTCGATCGAAGTACAGGGTTATTCGGTGAGTGTGGAAAAAGGCAGAAAAAATCCAAAATATGACTCCAATCGTTGTTGGCGATTTATTTCGAGCTAGTAGTTGTCCTTTGCTTCCTTCTTTTCCATTTTCCGGTGTAAATCCTACAAAAAAAAAAGGAAAATATAAGTAAAAGGAAAAAAAAACTATTCTTCATTCTACAGGTTACAAAAAATCATTTGTTGCTACGTTATTTTTGTAATTTTTGGTCAAAATTAATGTATTCGAATGATATTTTGTATTATTAACCTATTATTAGTAAGTACTTACCTATTAAACATACTATTCTTGTGTTCGAAGACTCTTCGATCGAAGTACAGGGTTATTCGGTGAGTGTTGAAAAAGGCAGAAAACATCAAAAATATGACTCCAATCGTTGTTGGCGATTTATTTCGAGCTAGTAGTTGTCCTTTGCTTCCTTCTTTTCCATTTTCCGGTGTAAATCCTACAAAAAAAAAAAGGAAAATATAAGTAAAAGGAAAAAAAAAACTACTCTTCATTCTACAGGTTACAAAAAATCATTTGTTGCTACGTTATTTTTGTAATTTTTGGTCAAAATTAATGTATTCGAATGATATTTTGTATTATTAACCTATTATTAGTAAGTACTTACCTATTAAACATACTATTCTTGTGTTCAAAGACTCTTCGATCGAAGTACAGGGTTATTCGGTGAGTGTTGAAAAAGGCAGAAAATATCCAAAATATGACTCCAATCGTTGTTGGCGATTTATTTCGAGCTGGTAGTTGTCCTTTGCTTCCTTCTTTTCCATTTTCCGTATAAATCCTACAAAAAAAAGGAAAATATAAGTAAAAGGAAAAAAAAACTACTCTTCATTCTACAGGTTACAAAAAATCATTTGTTGCTACGTTATTTTTGTAATTTTTGGTCAAAATTAATGTATTCGAATGATATTTTGTATTAATAACCTATTATTAGTAAGTACTTACCTATTAAACATACTATTCTTGTGTTCGAAGACTCTTCGATCGAAGTACAGGGTTATTCGGTGAGTGTGGAAAAAGGCAGAAAAAATCCAAAATATGACTCAAATCGTTGTTGGCGATTTATTTCGAGCTAGTAGTTGTCCTTTGCTTCCTTCTTTTCCATTCTCCGGTGTAAATTCTACAAAATAAGGAAAATATATTTGTAATAAAAAAAAAAACTTTACTCTTCATTCTACGGGTAACTAACCTGTATAACGTTTTTGTACCCAACTTCTTTCTTGACCTATTTTATCCATTTTTCATATAAATTGAAGCACAGTTAGTCCTCTTTCTGCATATCCATACGTAGTTAACGGTTCTTACGTTCAGAAAGTAGTATTCCTCCAAATATATCGTCATGTATGAAGGAAGGATTTTCTTCGTAGGCCATCGTTACAATTTCTAGAAAGAACCATTTAAATATCGTAGGAAATTATTAATAGAGTTATTTATCTAATAACTATACAGCTGAAACCGAAAGAATCCATTCATTCATTCATTCATTCACTGACTCATTGGCGTGTTTTTTTTTTTACGGCCAAATGCGAAGGAAAATCGTCGCGGAAAAAACGCTATCCGACGTAACTCGACGAGATCTATCGGAAAATCGATATTTCGAAACCCGGAAAAGTTTCCTTCCGGGTGAAAAACCGGATTTTTGCCCTTTTTTTTGTAGTTTTTTGGAGTTTTTCGGAATTTCTCGAAAAGTACTACGACGATTTTTTTGAAACTTTTCTAAAATATTCTTCATTTAATTACTAATTACCTCCCGCAAACCGCATTTCCAACAAAACCTTAGTTTCCAAGTTATAGGGAAATGAAAATTTTCCCGGATTAAAATTTTAAACAAATACACTCCATTTACTCGGAAACTATTGGGTTTTCGAAAAAAATTTATTCTTTCAAAATTGTTAATTGAAGTTTCTTTCAACTAACAAAACAATCCCGATAATGATATCTCAACCCGTTCCGGAGTTATAGCAAAAAATCTTCGTCGATGCACCGGGATACGGGAGAGAGGGATTCCCGGCCGGTCGCTATGCTAGCGCGTGTGACGTCACATCGAGACACAAAGAGAACGGAGAGGGGACCGTCGTCGCATTTCCATCGTTCGGCGAAATGCTGGCTTGTAATTTTTTTTTTCGGTTTCGGTTCGGTCGGACATTTTGATTTCGAATAATTCGACTTGCCGACGGGAAAAGTTGCCGCCGTTAGAACTACTTAGTTTCTCATTTTCGATGGATTTTTTACGTTAAATATAAGGTAAGTGAATTTATATGACGAATAAATAACTCTATTAATAATTTCCTACGATATTTAAATGGTTCTTTCTAGAAATTGTAACGATGGCCTACAAAGAAAATCCTTCCTTCATACATGACGATATATTTGGAGGAATACTACTTTCTGAACGTAAGAACGGTTTACTACGTATGGATATGCAGAAAGAGGACTAATCGTGCTTCAATTTATATGAAAAATGGATAAAATAGGTCAAGAAATAATGAAGTTGGGTACAAAAACGTTATACAGGTTAGTTACCCGTAGAATGAAGAGTAAAGTTTTTTTTTAATTACAAATATATTTTCCTTCTTTTGTAGAATTTACACCGGAGAATGGACAAGAAGGAAGCAAAGGACGCATTTCCATCGTTCGGCGAAATGCTGGCTTGTAATTTTTTTTTTTCGGATTCGGTTCGGTCGGACATTTTGATTTCGAATAATTCGACTTGCCGACGGGAAAAGTTGCCGCCGTTCGAACTACTTAGTTTCTCATTTTCGATGGATTTTTTACGTTAAATATAAGGTAAGTGAATTTATATGACGAATAAATAACTCTATTAATAATTTCCTACGATATTTAAATGGTTCTTTCTAGAAATTGTAACGATGGCCTACGAAGAATATCCTTCCTTCATACATAACGATATATTTGGAGGAATACTACTTTCTGAACGTAAGAACCGTTTACTACGTATGGATATGCAAAAAGAGGACTAATAGTGCTTCGATTTATATGAAAAATGGATAAAATCAGTCAAGAACTAATGAAGTTGGGTACAAAAACGTTATACAGGTTAGTTACCCGTAGAATGAAGAGTGGAGTTTTTTTTTTCAATTACAAATATATTTTCCTTTTTTTTTTTGTAGAATTTACACCGAAAAATGAAAAAGAAGGAAGCAAAGGACAACTACTAGCTCGAAATAAACCGGAAACAACGATTGGAGTCATATTTTGGATTTTTTCTGCCTTTTTCAACACTCACCGAATAACCCTGTACTTCGATCGAAGAGTCTTTCGAACACAAGAATAGTATGTTTAATAGGTAAGTACTTACTAATAATAGGTTAATAATACAAAATATCATTCGAATACATTAATTTTGAAAAACAAATCATAAATTTAACGTATTTACGACTGATTTTTTGTTATCCGTTCAATGAAGAATAGGTTTTTTTTTCTTTTACTTATATTTTCCTTATTTTGTAGGAATTACACTGGAAAATAGAACAAAATAGGAAGCAAAGGACAACTACTAGCCCGAAATAAATCAGGAAACAACGATTGGAGTCATATTTTGGATTTTTTCTGCCTTTTTCAACACTCACCGAATAACCCTGTACTTCGATCGAAGAGTCTTCGAACACAAGAATAGTATGTTTAATACGTAAGTACTTACTAATAATACGTTAATAATACATAATATCATTCAAATACATTAATTTTGACCAAAAATTACAAAAATAACGTAGCAAGAAATGATTTTTAGTAACCTGTAGAATGAAGAGTAGTTTTTTTTTCCTTTTACTTATATTTTCCTTTTTTTGTAGGATTTATACCGGAAAATGGAAAAGAAGGAAGCAAAGGACAACTACTAGCTCGAAATAAATCGCCAACAACAATTGGAGTCATATTTTGGATTTTTTCTGCCTTTTTCAACACTCACCGAATAACCCTGTACTTCGATCGAAGAGTCTTCGAACACAAGAATAGTATGTTTAATAGGTAAGTACTTACTAATAATAGGTTATTAATACAAAATATCATTCGAATACATTAATTTTGACCAAAAATTACAAAAATAACGTAGCAACAAATGATTTTTTGTAACCTGTAGAATGAAGAGTAGTTTTTTTTCTTTTTTTTGTAGGATTTACACCGGAAAATGGAAAAGAAGGAAGCAAAGGACAACTACTAGCTCGAAATAAATCGCCAACAACAATTGGAGTCACATTTTGGATTTTTTCTGCCTTTTTCAACACTCACCGAATAACCCTGTACTTCGATCGAAGAGTCTTCGAACACAAGAATAGTATGTTTAATAGGTAAGTACTTACTAATAATAGGTTATTAATACAAAATATCATTCGAATACATTAATTTTGACCAAAAATTACAAAAATAACGTAGCAAGAAATGATTTTTAGTAACCTGTAGAATGAAGAGTAGTTTTTTTTTCCTTTTACTTATATTTTCCTTTTTTTTTGTAGGATTTACACCGGAAAATGGAAAAGAAGGAAGCAAAGGACAACTACTAGCTCGAAATAAATCGCCAACAACGATTGGAGTCATATTTTGGATTTTTTCTGCCTTTTTCAACACTCACCGAATAACCCTGTACTTCGATCGAAGAGTCTTCGAACACAAGAATAGTATGTTTAATAGGTAAGTACTTACTAATAATAGGTTAATAATACAAAATATCATTCAAATACATTAATTTTGAAAAAAAAACATAAATTTAACGAATTTACGAATGATTTTTTGTTATCCGTACAATGAAGAGTAGGGTTTTTTTTTTCTTTTACCTATATTTTTTTTTATTTTTAGGGCCGACAAAGGAAAATCAGGAGAGAAATTATGAATAGAATTATAAATAGAAATGGAAATAAAGGATCACAAATAATTTTAATGCAAATTTTTTTATGACAATACATTCGTTCAGAGTATGAGGCAGCGGCCAAAACCGCGGTACTAAGGGCAAGGCCGTCAGGCCTTGCCTTTGGGCCGCGGGGGGGTTGAAAGGGGGCGCAGCCCCCTTTCCGAGCGAAAGCGAGTCTCTACAACTATACAACCGAAACCGACATTCACTGACTCATTGGCGTGTTTTTTTTTTTACGGCTTTATTTGCGGGCGAAAAAATCGGAAAAAAATTCTATCCTACGTAACTCGACGAGATCTATCGAAATATCGACTTTTCGAAACCCGGAAAAGTTTCCTTCCGGGTGAAAAACCGGATTTTTTGTTAAAATTACGACTTTTTTGCCATTTTCGACCTATATCTCCGAAACTACATTACAGATGTTTTTCAAACTTTCACCGTATATTCTTTGATTTTTTTGCCATTTTTCCACGCAAATCGCGTTTCTTCAAAAATATATGTCACCAAGTTATAGGGAAATGAAAATTTGCCGAAATTAAAATTTTTTTTAATTACACTCCGTTTACTCGGAAACTATCGGGTTTTCGAAAAAAATGTATTCTTTCAAAATTATTAATTCAAGTTTCGTGCAACTAACAAAACAAACCCGATAACGATATCTTAACCCGTTTCGGAGTTATAGCAAAAAAACTTTGTCGATGCACCGGAGTACGGTAGAAAGGAATTCCCGGTCGGCCGCGGAAGGAGCGGGGATCGTGGTCGCTTTTCCATCGCTCGGGTGCTTACTCGGGTAAAATGCCGGTGGATTTCGTCCGTTCGGGCCAGCGGCGGGTGTTTATATTTTAATTTCTATTTGCCATGGGCGGCGTGATTTTTTTTTTTTTGTAAAAAAAATTGTTTAAAGCGATTTAGATGCAGATCGTTCGAATCGTTCTGCGGCGGCCTGCCGGCGCCCGAGCACAGCGACGATCCGTTGCGGTACAAGTTCTCTTGGTCGCACAGAGGGGCCCTATTGAACACGGTCGGATCTGCTAGGTTGGTTGGGAATTTCCCGGCCCGTTTCCATCTAAATTAATTTCCGTTTACTGCTAGGTATTTGAGGAAAGGTCAGATCGTGGAAATCAGCAAAGGGGGCGAATTGATGCGAGCGGCCAGACCGTTGAACTTCCTACCTGGTTTCAACCTGGAAGGATTCCCGAACCGGGACAGCATCAAATACGCCAAGATGTACGGCATCGAAGAAGATGCCAGCAAAAAAACTTTGTCGGTGCACCGGAGTACGGTAAAACGGAATTCCCGGCCGGCCGGCCGGCGTGACGGCGCGTGTGACGTCACATCGAACGAGACCGGAGCGGGATCGTCGTCGCTTTTCCATCGCTCGGGTAAATTGCCGGTGGATTTAGTCGTTTCGGGCAGCGGCCGGTGTTTATAGTTTAATTTCTATTTGCGATCTATGGAAGGCGATCGGCGCGGTAAGCCGTGTATATACGGGGTGATGTTGTGTTCGATGTCGAATTTAATTGCACAGCCCCTGGCCCAATTAAAAGGTAAGTTAAATTACAATTATTTTTTTCACATCATTCGAATTATTTATTTCTCCATCCGTTAATTTCATTGCATTGTACAGAGCACGGAAATGAGAGACCAAGTATTTCATGTTATCAACATTTTTGTCAAAATTCTAATTGTTTTTGAATAAATTTAATAACATTTTTTATTAGAGTATTAAATTTTATTTTTTATGGAAATACAGGAATTATTTCAATTAAAATTATGTACGTAAGGTGCAATTTATTATGAAAAGTCATTCTTTTATTGTATTGAGAATTGAACGTTTGTTTGTTTTGACAAAAATTTCTTCCGTCGGTAAACATTATTCCTTTGTAGCTACTGTAAAATCAAGCGTAAAATTAACATGCTAATTATATTGGTTTCATTAGTTTATTATTTTTCTTGGAATTATTGCCTTTATCTTCTACTCGACTTTACTATTTCCCGTAAAATAATAAAACGATCTATAAAATAATTAAATTATACCTTGTCAAGAAACTTAGTTATTAGTACGATACTCAGTTCGGTGTAACTGTATCCAGTATTTCTCTTTTTACTTACAATCAATAACATTTTTTCATTTCAATAATTAATTTTTATTGTAATAATTTCTGTGTAATCTATACTTTGTTAATGAATTACGTTAATTATATTTTTAATTAGGTTAAAAAAAAGAATCAGCTCCGATTTTTCTTTGCTTTAACGGAGTCGATCTATTAATTTTCTCTCATAAATTTTCGTGACCAATTAGGTATACATTTTTTTGGAATTTTGAGCAGGGCCGGCACGCCAAACTGTACCCATCACGATTTTTAATTTTTTGACGGTTTGATTTCGCTTCGCATTATTAATAGGTTTTTAATTTGGACTATTGTTTACCTACTTTAAAATTTGCGCAGTTTCGAGCAAATTTTATAACATTTGTAGTTTTTTGAAAAAGAAGGTTTTGTCATATGAGTATTTTAACAATGGATCAGCTGGCAAATTCTCTTTTTCTTCCTGTATTTTACTTTTAATAACCTTCATAAAGCCTTAGAATTTTGAGCAGCGGCGGATTAAAATTGTTTGTAAATTATTCCGGGTTGGGGCCTAATTCGAGGGTTCATCAAATAATCTCCTAATACTGACCAATGTCACTACAGGTGGTACGACCCTCCACCGTAGTCGGGACGCTCAGTGTATAGAAAAAAAAAAGCTGGAATTACAAGGTGTTAGTAGGTAAACAAATTACATACTATAATAACGGTACTGTATTAGTTACAACAAACAATTCAAACTTATTAAGTTTGTGTATAGGTGTATTAAAATATACTTTTAATATCCTATTTTTTACCGTTAGCGCCCGGACTAAAGCAGAAGATTTTAAGTACATCAACTGCTATAATAGACTAATATAAGGAGATTATTTTAGTATAATAATCGTGAACAATGGTATTTAAATAAAGTTGTTTGTTAATTTTCAGTAAAACTGTAACAATAAAATAGCACTACGCATAAATGTTACCGCCGGCCTGTTAATTCATCTCCTCTTCATCTCGTATAAATATTTACAATCTAGGCACTTAATGGTATTTCAAGCAGGGGCGGCACAATAATGTACGTTTTTTAATCACTAATTGTGATAACCTTGTCAATGGATTTTTTTTATTTTTTGATACTTTTAAGAGTTTTGCTTAATCTATAAAATTTAAACCTGATTTTCATATAGAAATACTGGAAATATTTCCTTTACAAAATTGGAAGTTCTATTTGCAAGTAACTTGCTTACCTTACTAAACTGTTCCGCATTTTTACACCCGGCGTAATAGATTTTAAAACAACGTACATAGTTACGAAGAACTGACGAAACGAACATGAACCGTTTTAAAAGTTGCAATAAAATTCAAATAAAACCGAAAGGGTTTTTATTTCGAATTTTCATTTCCATTTGACCGAATAAATATTTATTGTAGAATACAAGCTTCTACTATTGTTTAGGCCATATTTCTATTAACATATTCCGAAATTTTCCCGGTGTTTTTCAGATCCTGTTACAAAATTTTCTATACCGATCCTGTCCTCATAAAAGGTCATAGGACTTCTGCATAACTGTTCCTGACCTACACCAACTTTTCGGAATTTCACGGACGGGCGGCAAATAGAATTTTAAGCAGGGACGGCATTAACAATTGTACTTGATTATGTGTTTAAAATAATGTAGGAATTTTTGAAGTCTTTTTATGGACATTGCTTTTTTAATTAAGAATTGTTATTCAAATTAATTCATTAGTTCATCCTGTTATTTTGATTAAATATTTTTCATTAGATGAATCTGATGACATTTAAAACAGCCATAATAGTATTTAAAATAATGTAATTTTTTTAAGTACCTACCATTAATTAGATACATTGAGTAATTTTATAGTTTTCAGTGTGAAATTTGGAAATAACGAATTCGAGATGATTTTTATGTTTAAGTGATTTTAACTAAATTTTACTAAACTAAATTTTAAGGTTTAAAATCGATTAATGCGAAGGAATAAGAATTGAGGCGATAGATCGTGCGTAATAAATTCCTTGGGCATGTTTATAATGTTGTAATTTTGGGTAAGCCAGTCCTGCACGAAATTCCGTAAATTAATATAGGTCAAAAAATGATTTGCCGCAAGAGTGTGACGAACATTAAAGGTGGTCCCAGACACTACGTGTATTTGGCAAAGTTTTGTAATTCGGACTATTACGCGTAGTGTCTGGGAGGGTAACTTCGGCAAAGTTTTGTACTAAGGTACTTTTCCGTCGATTGTCGGAAAAATTGCATACACATATACAGTGATGCTGGGCATGTGCAACTTGAATTTCATAATTTAGGTTGTTAGATATTCGATAAAAGGTGGCGCTTCCTCAAAAATATTTTGAAATTCGTCTAAAAATTTATGAATTATATTTATTTAATCATTATCATTTTTACAAGTTCATATTTTTTTAGGAATCCTGATGCAACCCAGGCCTTTTACAAAGGAGAAAGTTGGATAGACAGATCTTCACTCGCTTCGTTCGCTCGGTTTAAAGGTAAATACAAAATTATCTATGAAAAACAACCTAACTATAACGAAATATTTAATGTTTTAGGAATCCTGATGCAACCCAGGTCTTTTACAAAGGAGAAAGTTGGATAGACAGATCTTCACTCGCTTCGTTCGCTCGGTTTAAAGGTAAATACAAAATTATCTATGAAAAACAACCTCACTATAACAAAATATTTAATGTTTTAGGAATCCTGATGCAACCCAGGTCTTTTACAAAGGAGAAAGTTGGACAGACAGATCTTCACTCGCTTCGTTCGCTCGGTTTAAAGGTAAATACAAAATTATTTATAAAAAACAACCTAACTATAACGAAATATTTAATGTTTTAGGAATCCTGATGCAACCCAGGTCTTTTACAAAGGAGAAAGTTGGATAGACAGATCTTCACTCGCTTCGTTCGCTCGGTTTAAAGGTAAATACAAAATTATCTATGAAAAACAACCTCACTATAACGAAATATTTAATGTTTTAGGAATCCTGATGCAACCCAGGTCTTTTACAAAGAAGAAAGTTGGATAGACAGATCTTCACTCGCTTCGTTCGCTCGGTTTAAAGGTAAATACAAAATTATCTATGAAAAACAACCTAACTTTAACGAAATATTTAATGTTTTAGGAATCCTGATGCAACCCAGGTCTTTTACAAAGAAGAAAGTTGGATAGACAGATCTTCACTCGCTTCGTTCGCTCGGTTTAAAGGTAAATACAAAATTATCTATGAAAAACAACCTCACTATAACAAAATATTTAATGTTTTAGGAATCCTGATGCAACCCAGGTCTTTTACAAAGGAGAAAGTTGGACAGACAGATCTTCACTCGCTTCGTTCGCTCGGTTTAAAGGTAAATACAAAATTATCTATGAAAAACAACCTCACTATAACGAAATATTTAATGTTTTAGGAATCCTGATGCAACCCAGGTCTTTTACAAAGAAGAAAGTTGGATAGACAGATCTTCACTCGCTTCGTTCGCTCGGTTTAAAGGTAAATACAAAATTATCTATGAAAAACAACCTAACTTTAACGAAATATTTAATGTTTTAGGAATCCTGATGCAACCCAGGTCTTTTACAAAGAAGAAAGTTGGATAGACAGATCTTCACTCGCTTCGTTCGCTCGGTTTAAAGGTAAATACAAAATTATCTATGAAAAACAACCTAACTTTAACGAAATATTTAATGTTTTAGGAATCCTGATGCAACCCAGGTCTTTTACAAAGAAGAAAGTTGGATAGACAGATCTTCACTCGCTTCGTTCGCTCGGTTTAAAGGTAAATACAAAATTATCTATGAAAAACAACCTCACTATAACGAAATATTTAATGTTTTAGGAATCCTGATGCAACCCAGGTCTTTTACAAAGAAGAAAGTTGGATAGACAGATCTTCACTCGCTTCGTTCGCTCGGTTTAAAGGTAAATACAAAATTATCTATGAAAAACAACCTAACTATAACGAAATATTTAATGTTTTAGGAATCCTGATGCAACCCAGGTCTTTTACAAAGGAGAAAGTTGGATAGACAGATCTTCACTCGCTTCGTTCGCTCGGTTTAAAGGTAAATACAAAATTATCTATGAAAAACAACCTCACTATAACAAAATATTTAATGTTTTAGGAATCCTGATGCAACCCAGGTCTTTTACAAAGGAGAAAGTTGGACAGACAGATCTTCACTCGCTTCGTTCGCTCGGTTTAAAGGTAAATACAAAATTATCTATGAAAAACAACCTAACTATAACGAAATATTTAATGTTTTAGGAATCCTGATGCAACCCAGGTCTTTTACAAAGAAGAAAGTTGGATAGACAGATCTTCACTCGCTTCGTTCGCTCGGTTTAAAGGTAAATACAAAATTATCTATGAAAAACAACCTCACTATAACAAAATATTTAATGTTTTAGGAATCCTGATGCAACCCAGGTCTTTTACAAAGGAGAAAGTTGGACAGACAGATCTTCACTCGCTTCGTTCGCTCGGTTTAAAGGTAAATACAAAATTATCTATGAAAAACAACCTCACTATAACGAAATATTTAATGTTTTAGGAATCCTGATGCAACCCAGGTCTTTTACAAAGAAGAAAGTTGGATAGACAGATCTTCACTCGCTTCGTTCGCTCGGTTTAAAGGTAAATACAAAATTATCTATGAAAAACAACCTAACTTTAACGAAATATTTAATGTTTTAGGAATCCTGATGCAACCCAGGTCTTTTACAAAGAAGAAAGTTGGATAGACAGATCTTCACTCGCTTCGTTCGCTCGGTTTAAAGGTAAATACAAAATTATCTATGAAAAACAACCTCACTATAACAAAATATTTAATGTTTTAGGAATCCTGATGCAACCCAGGTCTTTTACAAAGGAGAAAGTTGGACAGACAGATCTTCACTCGCTTCGTTCGCTCGGTTTAAAGGTAAATACAAAATTATTTATAAAAAACAACCTCACTATAACGAAATATTTAATGTTTTAGGAATCCTGATGCAACCCAGGTCTTTTACAAAGGAGAAAGTTGGACAGACAGATCTTCACTCGCTTCGTTCGCTCGGTTTAAAGGTAAATACAAAATTATTTATAAAAAACAACCTAACTATAACGAAATATTTAATGTTTTAGGAATCCTGATGCAACCCAGGTCTTTTACAAAGGAGAAAGTTGGACAGACAGATCTTCACTCGCTTCGTTCGCTCGGTTTAAAGGTAAATACAAAATTATTTATAAAAAACAACCTCACTATAACGAAATATTTAATGTTTTAGGAATCCTGATGCAACCCAGGTCTTTTACAAAGAAGAAAGTTGGATAGACAGATCTTCACTCGCTTCGTTCGCTCGGTTTAAAGGTAAATACAAAATTATCTATGAAAAACAACCTCACTATAACAAAATATTTAATGTTTTAGGAATCCTGATGCAACCCAGGTCTTTTACAAAGGAGAAAGTTGGACAGACAGATCTTCACTCGCTTCGTTCGCTCGGTTTAAAGGTAAATACAAAATTATTTATAAAAAACAACCTAACTATAACGAAATATTTAATGTTTTAGGAATCCTGATGCAACCCAGGTCTTTTACAAAGGAGAAAGTTGGACAGACAGATCTTCACTCGCTTCGTTCGCTCGGTTTAAAGGTAAATACAAAATTATTTATAAAAAACAACCTAACTATAACGAAATATTTAATGTTTTAGGAATCCTGATGCAACCCAGGTCTTTTACAAAGGAGAAAGTTGGACAGACAGATCTTCACTCGCTTCGTTCGCTCGGTTTAAAGGTAAATACAAAATTATTTATAAAAAACAACCTCACTATAACGAAATATTTAATGTTTTAGGAATCCTGATGCAACCCAGGTCTTTTACAAAGGAGAAAGTTGGACAGACAGATCTTCACTCGCTTCGTTCGCTCGGTTTAAAGGTAAATACAAAATTATTTATAAAAAACAACCTAACTATAACGAAATATTTAATGTTTTAGGAATCCTGATGCAACCCAGGTCTTTTACAAAGGAGAAAGTTGGACAGACAGATCTTCACTCGCTTCGTTCGCTCGGTTTAAAGGTAAATACAAAATTATTTATAAAAAACAACCTCACTATAACGAAATATTTAATGTTTTAGGAATCCTGATGCAACCCAGGTCTTTTACAAAGGAGAAAGTTGGACAGACAGATCTTCACTCGCTTCGTTCGCTCGGTTTAAAGGTAAATACAAAATTATTTATAAAAAACAACCTAACTATAACGAAATATTTAATGTTTTAGGAATCCTGATGCAACCCAGGTCTTTTACAAAGGAGAAAGTTGGACAGACAGATCTTCACTCGCTTCGTTCGCTCGGTTTAAAGGTAAATACAAAATTATCTATGAAAAACAACCTAACTTTAACGAAATATTTAATGTTTTAGGAATCCTGATGCAACCCAGGTCTTTTACAAAGAAGAAAGTTGGATAGACAGATCTTCACTCGCTTCGTTCGCTCGGTTTAAAGGTAAATACAAAATTATCTATGAAAAACAACCTCACTATAACAAAATATTTAATGTTTTAGGAATCCTGATGCAACCCAGGTCTTTTACAAAGGAGAAAGTTGGACAGACAGATCTTCACTCGCTTCGTTCGCTCGGTTTAAAGGTAAATACAAAATTATTTATAAAAAACAACCTCACTATAACGAAATATTTAATGTTTTAGGAATCCTGATGCAACCCAGGTCTTTTACAAAGAAGAAAGTTGGATAGACAGATCTTCACTCGCTTCGTTCGCTCGGTTTAAAGGTAAATACAAAATTATCTATGAAAAACAACCTCACTATAACAAAATATTTAATGTTTTAGGAATCCTGATGCAACCCAGGTCTTTTACAAAGGAGAAAGTTGGACAGACAGATCTTCACTCGCTTCGTTCGCTCGGTTTAAAGGTAAATACAAAATTATTTATAAAAAACAACCTAACTATAACGAAATATTTAATGTTTTAGGAATCCTGATGCAACCCAGGTCTTTTACAAAGGAGAAAGTTGGATCTTCTATAAATTACGATCTTATGATGTACCTACTGATCTTCTAGTAATCAAAAAGTGGCTAACAAAATATATAAGGTGACAGAGAGACTTTGGACTACATCAGTGCACCTACTAAAAATTATACCATGTGCCTTAATTGTTAATCTATTATGAAAAGTTTATCATTTCTTATTAATGTAAATTAATGCTAATTTTTTAAAATAAATGAATTATGTATAGATAAATTGGTTGCCTATCTATTAGTGTCTATTTTGCAAATTAAAAAATGCAACAGTTATGTAAATATTTAAATAATCTCGATGTGAAATGCATTTTTCCATAAAATTGTCGTAGATTGTAAGTATCTAATAGGTATTTAACAGATAAAATGATTGCCTATCTATTAGTGTCTATTTTGCTAATTAAAATATGTAAATGTTTAAATAATCTCGATGTGAAATAGCTTTTTCCATAAAACTCACCATATTCTATGATTTCTAATGTTATTCTGGAATCTACAATTAATTTAATAGATAAAAGGATTGTCTATTTTGTCTTAATTGGTGTCTATTTTGCAAATTAAAAAATGCAACAGCCTTTTTAATATTTAATAATGTCATATACTTACCTGTACAAAAGGCTGATAGATATAATTTGTAGAAATTAGAAATATTGAAATAAAGAGGGTAATTCGAAAATACAGTTGCTTTTTTTAAGTTACATGCGTAACTTGACAATTATAATAAAACAAAGCGATATTATATGTATATGTTGATACGGATGTGCCAGTATAATTACATAATATATCGTTTTCTTATTAATATTATGAACATAAATATATTCTTTAGGATGAATGAAAATTACTAAATTTATTTGCTGCCGTTTTTCTATGCGGTGTATGTAATAAGTGTCATCTACCTAATTACAGTATAAGTATAATTCTGATACTTCGTGATTTTTTTTTATTTGATCAAGGTAGGTATAAGGTATGTAGATGTATGTAGATATACATTATACCCAATACAGTAACACTGGTATACTTTCCCAATTCTCACAATACCAGTAATTTTTTTTTTCTTTTACTTAATAACGGGTCAATTTTCCAAATTTTTCTATTATACTTTACATTTATTGCGCAGATATTTCGTTTTTGTTTACCTACACTGGGCCATAACAAATTAACGCAATTCTATTATTTAATTAAATTAGTTTGCTATGAAACTAAACAAAAAAATTATTGAAATTGAATATTGAATATTTTCAAATACTATTATATTTTAAACTACGTATTTAGAAAAAAAACCTACATTATACTGCCAATGTGTTCTAAGAAATTTATGGCCAACATTAAATTGTTCAGTATTGTAATTATTATTACAATAAGTATCTTCGATGTAACAAAAATGAAAACAAACATAATATAATTGTTAATTTTATTAAAGGTTTATTACCATTTTGCACAATTTTAATTGTAAGGTAATAGGGCGGCCGCCCCGCACCAACTCAGCTATATCGCCTGACGGACTCTCAGAGCGACGGCGGCGGCGGCGGCGGCGGCGGCTGCCTCCAGCCCTCGACCGGAATGCTCTCCCTCTCCTGCTCCATATACTGGCTCTGGAGACTGAAATTAAATTTAAAAAGTTATGATTTGATAAGTTTATTTTATTAATTATTAAGTCGTAAATGAAATGTATTTTTTAAAGGAATACTCCTGATGTACTTTTGAATTTTCAATTGTAGGGGCGTCTAGAGACGGGCGGGTGGCTGATTTGGTGACACCGGCCCCATTTGCGGCTCCTCCACCTGCAGCGGACCCGCTTTGGGCACTGTAAGTGGATGCTGCTCCGTCTGCTGCTCCGCCTGTGGCTCAGCTCGCAGCACCGGCTCCGATACAATTCGTTGATCTGCAAAAAAATTAAGATAATTATAAAAAAAATGTTAACAAACTTGTTAAGATACTTCTTAAGAACTCTAACAAGTAATTTAGTGTAAAATCGAAATTCGAATACTTTTGATATCTTGTTTAAAAAAATGGGTCATTCACAATAATTTGAAAATTTATTGTAGAATACAAGCTTCTACTATTGTTTAGGCCATATTTCTATTAGCATATTCCGAAATTTTCCCGGTGTTTTTCCCAGATCCTAGTACAAAATTTTCTATACCGATCCTGTCCTCATAAAAGGTCATAGGACTTCTGCATAACTGTTCCTGACCTACACCAACTTTTCGGAATTGCACGGACGGGCGGCAAATGGAATTTTAAGCAGGGACGGCATTAAAAATTGTACTTGATTATGTGTTTAAAATAATGTAGGAATTTTTGAAATCTTTTTATGGACATTGCTTTTTTAATTAAGAATTGTTATTCAAATTAATTCATTAGTTCATCCTGTTATTTTCATTAAATATTTTTCATTAGATGAATCTGATGACATTTAAACCAGCAATAATAATATTAAAAAACTTTTAAAACTTTTTAAGGATTAAAATCGATTAATGCGAAGGAATAAGAATTGAGCCGATAGATCGTGCGTAATAAACTCCTTGGGCATGTTTATAATGTTGTGATTTTGGGTAAGCCAGTCCTGAACGAAATTCCGACACGACGGTATTCATATCATTGTTTTTATAATTTTTTGACAGTTTTTTGTTACATAATCAATAATAGCTGTATAAAAAATGTTATATAAATATTTTCTAAGGATTTAGGATAAATTTTATAACATTTATAGTTGTTCGAAGAAGGTATTTTTGTTTATTTCGTCCAACGTTAATAAGATAAACTACTTTTTTTTATTTTAAACCGTTGAGGTATTATACCAAAAAATCTTCGTCGACGTACGTGGAGTACGCGGTGATAGCCGACCGGAGGGATTCCGTTAACACCGTTAAGAGCGGTGACTGACGTCACAGTCGGCACATATAATTTAAGGATTAAAATCGCTCGGCAAAATGCTGGTTCATTTTTTTTCGGTTCGGGGTTCGGGTACGGTCATGGGTCTTTCTAACCTTGACCTTGCAAAAAAATGCGATCGGAGCGGAAAATCGTGCATAAAATTAATCTATTTAAATTTTAAAATTTGTTTTAAGAATTTGGTATTTTTGTAGAGAGGTTTTTTTCATAAATTTGCAAAACTGTTTGTGTTTTAGAAACTTTCTTTATAAATTATTGATAACCATTTCGTTTTAAACAAAAAAAGTTTCTTGCGTTTTTGCCGTAGAACTTATTATTTTAAAGAAAATAATTAAAAACTAGATGTTACATCAGACCAAACTGAGCTTAAGGGTGTCTCATAAGCTGATACTTTTTTTAACTGCGTATAGATCTTTAATTCCAAGCAACTTTTTCAAGTAAATTTTTTAAATATTCTGAAAAATAAGAGAGCATGTTTTTTTTTCAATTTTTAATTATTAAGAAGTTAGTTAATACGGCCCTGTCCATTAAAAGTTAAAGGAACTGCTCAAAATTGTCGCTATTTTGATTGGAAACACTCTCCATAAATAACCAGCATGTCCACCAATTTATTATTTCTATAAAGATGAGCTATTTTCAATTCAACAATCGAAAAATTTATTTTTTGTTTTTAATTATTTATTACTTTTTTTACACCTGTATGGTAATGTCAGGTACGTATTGGAAAATATTCGAAATTGAAAGGAATTTTAAAAATTCCGAAAAACCGAAAAACCGATTATTTCATTAAACATTTAACACCCCGTTACTCGGAAACGAAGCAAATTAGGACACAAGTTTATACGAACTTTTTTTCATAAAATATGACAAGGAATCACTTCCTGAAATTAAAGTAATCATTTAAGTGACCCTGTATATATCGATAATATTGATATTATAATATATTGATATTCATTATTTTTAAATCTTTGACATTTGATATATTGTACGAAATTAAATAATAATGGCTAAAATCGTCCAAAATTGATAATTTTTAATAAGCAGGAACGACTGGTGGCATCAAAAGAATTACGACGCAAATCTGCCGCATCCCGCATCTCTTTACAACTTACGGCGAAAAGCCGATTAGCATCCAGTTTTCATTCTCAATTCTCATCTCACTTTTACTACTCACTACCACTTCAGTTTTCGAACGCTTTTCGGGGTGATCAGACGTATTTTTAAACACGTTTGATATCGGTCTTGTGCGGGATTGTTTCGAAAGTGGTAACGCGTTTCGTGTGAACAAACTGTTGACTAAAGTGTTGTTGACTAAAGTGTTGTTGACTATAGTGTTTCCTTTTCCTTTTCCAGTATTCTTTCCTATATCCTTCCTTACTACCCTTTCAATTTATCTGCACAACCGCTGGCCCAATTAAAAGGTAAGTTAAATTACAATTATTTTTTTCATATCATTCGAATTATTTATTTCTCAATCCGTTAATTTCATTGCATTGTACAGAGCACGGTAATGAGAGACCAAGTTTTTCATGTTATTTTGTCAAAATTCTAATTGTTTTTGAATAAATTTAATAACATTTTTTTTATTAAATTTTATTTTTTATGGAAATACAGGAATTATTTCAATTAAAATTATGTACGTAAGGTGCAATTCATTATGAAAAGTCATTCTTTTATTGTATTGAGAATTGAACGTTTATTTGATTTGACAAAAATTTCTTCCGTCGGTAAACATTTTTCCTTTGTAGCTACTGTAAAATCAAGCGTAAAATTAACATGCTAATTATACTAGTTTCATTAGTTCATTATTTTTCTTGGAATTATTGCCCTTATCTGCTACTCGACTTTACTATTTCCCGTAAAATAATAAAAATAAATTCTCATATACCTAAAACGATCTATAAAATAATTAAATTATACCATGTCAAGAAAATTAGTACGATACTCGGTTCGGTGTAACTGTATCCAGTATTTCTCTTTTTACTTACAATCAATAACATTTTTTCATTTCAATAATTAATTTTTATTGTAATAATTTCTGTGTAATTTATACTTTGTTAATGAATTAAGTTAATTATATTTTTTAATTAGGTTAAAAAAAAGAATCAGCTCCGATTTTTCTTTGCTTCAACGGAGTCGATCTATTAATTTTCTCCTAAATTTTCGTGACCAATTAGGTATACATTTTTTTGGAATTTTGAGCAGGGCCGGCACGCCAAACTGTATCCATCACGATTTTTAATTTTTCGACGGTTTGATTTCGCTTCGCATTATTAATAGGTTTTTAATTTGGACCATTGTTTACCTACTTTAAAATTTGCGCAGTTTCGAGCAAATTTTATAACATTTGTAGTTTTTTGAAAAAGAAGGTTTTGTCATATGAGTATTTTAACAATGGATCAGCTGGCAAATTCTCTTTTTCTTCCTGTATTTTACTTTTAATAACCTTCATAAAGCCTTAGAATTTTGAGCAGCGGCGGATTAAAATTGTGTGATATATATTCCGGGTTAGGGCCTAATTCGAGGGTTCATCAAATAATCTCCTAATAATGACCAATGTCACTACAGGTGGTACGACCCTGGACCGTAGTCGGGACGCTCAGTGTATAAAAAAAAGCTGGAATTACAAGGTGTTAGTAGGTAAACAAATTACATACTATAATAACGGTACTGTATTAGTTACAACAAATAGTTCAAACTTATTAAGTTTGTGTTTAGGCGTATTAAAATATACCTTTAATATCCTATTTTTTACCGTTAGCGCCCGGACTAAAGCAGAAGATTTTAAGTACATCAACTGCTATAATAGACTAATATAAGGAGATAATTTTAGTATAATCGTGAACAATGGTATTTAAATAAAGTTGTTTGTTAATTTTCAGTAAAACTGTAACAATAAAATAGCACTACGCATAAATGTTACCGCCGGCCTGTTAATTCATCTCCTCTTCATCTCGTATAAATATTTACAATTTAGGCACTTAATGGTATTTCAAGCAGGGGCGGCACAATAATGTACGTTTTTTAATCACTAATAATGTGATAACCTTGTCAATAGATTTTTTTTTATTTTTTGATACTTTTAAGAGTTTTGCTTAATCTATAAAATTTAAACCTGATTTTCATATAGAAATACTGGAATTATTTTCTTTATAAATTATATCGTCTATTTGGAATTTCTATATGTATGTAACTTGCTTACCAAATCCTTACTAAACTGTTCCGCAGTTTTACACCCGGCGTAATAGATTTTGCTGCAATAATTATGCAGTTCATTTCATAATTATAACAATTAAATCTTTTATAACAACCGCTATTGAACTTTTTTTAACTTATAAATATTTTTCTTATAGCGAATTTAATGCACTTTTACGGTATATTATCAAAATTAATGTGAATATACAAATAAGTGATATTTTCGTCTTTGTGGAATGAAACAAAAGAAAATTAAACCTTGAAATGTTAAATAAAATAGAAACTATCAACATTTCGAAAAAAATTATACGACATTTTTTGTTCGAATCACCTCTTGAAGTTTGGCGGTTTTTGTAGTAGATATAATGAGCTCTGTATAATGAGCATCAGTGTAATTTTGATCAAATTTGAGATATTTTTAATATGTTTAATTGAGTTTAGTTAGTTTGGCAGCAACTTAAGAAATTTCTATGAGAAAATCAAATTATTTAGGTCAATATTACCTATAAATGTAAATTGTAATTGAATTTTATGTGAATTTACTCTTATTTCAACTTTCATTGTCCAAATCTTCAAAATTTACAATCCATGCCCAAATCTCGAAAATTTACAAAAAAAAGTATAATATTCTTAAGAATGTCTTTTTAAATATTTATATTTAAAATATATGTATATCTTAATAATTTAATAAAAATTAATTTTCGAATTCGTTGAAATTTGTATCATATTCATTACCTCACTAAAAGTGTATGTTGTGTTGCTTACATTTTTTTTTTTTTTTTTTTAGACTCCAAATATGAATTTAGTGGCTTGTGCAGATTTCCATCAAGGGGACTTGTCTGTTTTTCCGAAAACAGCAAATGTGCAATGCGTCGCTAATGCTGCCACAGCGTTAGCATTTCGTCACCTTGAGGTTCCCATTCTAGGCTCAACCATCAATCAAATATTGATGATTGGAAATGGATTATATGAACAATGTAAACCGGTATGTATACATATTTTTTGGTTACTTATTTTTCTAAAATTGCCCATTTATGTTATATTAAACTCGTACTAATCGTCAATTTAATAATTGTAAAAATGTTTATTTATTTTTTATTTTCCAAGTTACAAAAAAAACAGTTTTTCTTCTATAATCTAATGGTCATCTTAATAAATTTATTAAACTTAATTCATTATGAATGTTGTTGATTGATAATAATTTTCTTCTATAATTTGTGATGCTTAAAAAAATTCAAAATCCGTTTACTTTTACTCCATAAGCCATGTTACGTTATTTTATTAATTTTGTTACACATATCAATTATCTTGTACTCTATAAATAATCTTAATATTTTTCTTGTAGGAAGTTCCACCATACATTGAGCCAGAGGAATTACCAGGAGAAATTAAAATTTTGGGCAAAACCCTGGTTATCAGAGAATTGGAAGCGGTTGACAGTAACTTTTTTCCGCGTTGCATGGAAGAATTACCCCTGATGGTTAAAAAATTAGTTGAAATCCTTCATAGGCGATTTCGAGAAGACAGTATTACCCATGGATATTTCTTTACGGGTAAATATTTACTTTTGTTGTTCTCTACAAAACTGTCTGTCTCTCTAAAAAAACTTGAATGAATTTTATAAAATTGTTGGCTGTACGACCATTAAAAGATATACATATAATTATGTTCATTTCATATTCATAACCATTAAATCTTTTATAACATCCGGTATGATTTTTTTTAACTCTGATAAATACTTTTTTGATAGCAAATTTATTACACTTTTAAGGTATATGATCAAAATTAATGTGACTATGCGAATAAATGTGATATTTCGGTCTTTTTGAAAAAAAAACAAAAAAAAAATTAAAAATAATGAAATGTTAAATAAAAGAGAAACTATCGACTTTTCGAAAAAGTGTTATAGGACATTTTTTGTTCAAAATTACTTGTACAATCACCTCCTGAAGTTTGGCGGTTTTTATAGTTACCCTGTATACAAGGTGATTGTGATTACAAACGTACTTTCGAACAAAAAATGTCATATAACAATTTTTCGAAAAGTTGACAGTTTCTCTTTTATTTAACATATCATATTTTAAAATTTGGTTTTTGTTTTTTCTAAAAAGACGAAAATATCACTTTTATTCGTAAAGTCACAATAATTTTTATCACATACCGTAAAAGAACATTAAAGTTACCATAAGAGAAGTATTTATCAGTTTTAAAACAAGTTCAATGCCGGGTGTTATAAAAAATTTAATGTCAAATTTTGTTCAAAATTACTTGCATAATCACCTTCTGAAGTTTGGCGGTTTTTACACCCTGTATAGCAATCTATAATAATTTAATAATTAGTTAAACTGAAATTTTTTTTAGAAAGGAAACTAATGTTTGTTTTTTATTTATCAATAGGTCAAAACAGAACTGTGAGCTTCTGGACAGAGAGAAGTGAGGAATTCTACCTGTTCGATTCGCATGCGGTGAACGAACAAGGCGTATACGACATCAACAATCCAGAAAATAACAGAGCAAGACTATTTAGCTGTCATAATCTGGATCATCTGGCCTATCAACTACTGATTCACTCAACTTCTGCATTTGTTGGTGAGAATGGACCACGAAGTCCGTACAATATCCACCGGATTCGCTTCGAACTTCAGCCTAGAGCGACTACTGCACCTGCATGTGAGATCATTAATGAGGTAACAACGGTATCCGACATAAAATATGAAAATGCTGAAAATGTAAGTACCGTAGACATACCTAGTAGTACAAATATAGGTTCAATAAAAAAGGTCGGTAGACCGAAGAAAAAATTGAAGATATGGAACTTGAAAAAGAAGAAGGAGCAGCCAGTTATTTTACCAGCACTTGTCGCACAATCACCAAAAATAATTGTTCATTCGAACATTTTAATTCGTGCTGCCAATGAAAAGAAAATTGAGAATACGGAAACAAATACCATAGGAGTTGAAGAATTAGAAAACGAGGACGAGGAAGTCAGGCCTATTGCAGCCACTGTCGATAATAGTGAAACGGAGAATCAAAATGGAAAAAGAAAAAGAGGGCGAAAACCATCAGATATTCCACTTGCTAAACGTCGTAAGGTGTACGATCAGAGGTATCGTGACAAAAATGCAGTAGCCCGAATAAAAGCTGCCAAGACTTACCAAATGAACAAACCGGAAATTAATCAAAAAGCAGTGAAGAGATATAATGAGAACAATCGTAATGTTCATCGACAAGCTTCTCAAAAATATCAAGAAACTCATCCAGAAGTGAACAAAAAGGCCGTTCTAACTTATCAGAAAACTCATCCTGATTTAAATAAACAAACTACGAAATGTTACAGAGATACACATCCTGGATCGCAACTTCCAGCGCCACTACGCTCTCGTAAAAACCCTTTAATTGGCGAATTTTCAACAAACGAAGACTATGCGAAAGTTAAGAGGTTCGCATTGAAAAATCCGTCATTACTCGATGATGACAACTGTTACAAATGCCCGCATTGTAAAGCACCGTTATTTGAAGAAGAAAAACAAAGAACTAAATGGTGTTGCGGACAAAACGTAAACAACGTTCAAGATTTTGAACCACTAGATGCGAATTTTTATAAGAAGTCATTGTTTCTGGAACATCCAAGACATTACAATGATTTATTCGCTTTCTGTGCTACAGTCACTAAATGGAAACACCCACAAGGATTAAGTTTTATGAAAATACAAGGACGCACGTATCACAAAGTGCACGATTTAAACATGAAAAATAGATCGTATCCTAACCAAAGTTTTATGTATATAGATGATGGTCAGGCACGGCTAATGGAAGCTAGAAAATATAATTATTTAAAAAATGACATTATTAAAGAAATTACATTTTATTTGGATAGGATAAATCCATATATTGATTATTTCAAGCGCCTCGCATTGGAACCCAGCGATAAAGCTCATCTAATATTTGATTGTAAAACGAGAAGACAAGCTGGTCCAATATTAGGAGAACAACCTCAGTCGAGGGAAGTAGCAGCTGTTATTAGCACAACAGATGAACCATACGATCCCAGGAAAATATGCATATGGAAAAATGGAGAAAATTCAAGGGAATTGTACTCTTTCCACCCTTTAATGGAGCCATTTCAGTACCCTCTATTGTATCCGAGAGGCGAAAAGGGCTGGCATATCGGCATGTTAAATAAAAGAGGCCAAAAATTATCACAACTTAAATATATAAGATGCCTATTATTATCATGCGAAAGATTTTCAGCCCTTAATAGATTATCCGAAACGTGGTTAGTCGACATGTATTGTCGAATTGAAGAAGAACGTTTAAGTTTCATTACGAGATGTCAAAAGAGGACACACATTTCAAATGGAATGCGAACGGCTACGTTAGCCGAATTAAAAGAAGTACAAAATGAGATAAACGCAGATGAGACGGCCGTTGGTGAAGGAGTCGTTGCCGGAAAAGTTTATTTGCCGTATACTTTTACGGGCGGACCGAGATATATGAAAATTAAATATATGAATGCTATGACGGTAGTCGAAAGATTAGGTGCACCCGATTACTTTCTTACGTTTACGGCAAATGGACAATGGCCGGAGATTAAAGCATCTACACACAAATCATCAAGAATGGGCGAACCACAAGTAATTAATCGTGTATTTAAATTATATTTAGATCAATTATTGAAAGATATACGATGTGGTCGATGGTTTGGTGATTGCTTATATCTTATTTATGTAATAGAATTTCAAATGCGTGGATTACCCCACGCTCATATTATTTTCAAAGTGAAAAACGGACCAGTTCAAACTACAGATGTGGACAAATTCATAAGAGCCGATATTCCATCAGAAAACGAAGCAAACGGTGAATTGAGGAAATTAGTATTGAAACATATGATACACGGGCCGCATTGCTCGCGACCACGCTACCGTGATAAATATCCACCGTGTTTCGATAGAACATCAAATAAATGTAGCAAATTCTTCCCGAAAAAAGCTACTCCTACAACGTTCGTGGATGATAAAGGATTTTACAATTACAAACGTGACGAAAATAACAAAGCAACCGTTCGATTTGGAGAGGGAGATACGGAGATCGACGATACTTGGGTGGTCCCATATAATGCACCACTACTACTAAAATATAATTGTCACGTGAATTTGGACAAGTGTTCGGCTCGTAGAGTCGTTCACTATTTATTTAAATATATTACCAAAGGTGAACAATTAAGAAGAATGTCGGTCGAACCGAATCAAGTCGATGAAGTGGAAGAATACGTCACCAAACGTTACATTGGCGCAACCGATGCGGCTTGGCGTATTCTCGAATTCGATACAACGGGAATGGAACCTTCTGTAGTAATGTTACCCGTTCATACGGAAGGACTACAAAATGTTTATTTCAAACAAGGCGATGAGTTGAACGCTGTGAATACGTCCACATCAATGCTGATTTTGTATTTTACAAGACCGATTAACTTACTAGACGAATTGAAAAATATGACGTATGTTGAATTTAACGAAAATTTCATTATTCATAGTAAACGTCCATCGATGAAAAATGTAGAAATTTACTCGTACGCGGACGGTAAACATTTCATAACTCAACGACAACGCCGTAAAGTCGTTGTTAGAATGTATTGGATTGCACCGAATCGAGGTGAAGAATATTATTTACGTATACTATTAACTAAATTTCCAGCTATAAGTTACGAGGACTTATATAAATTAGGCGGAAACGATTGTAAAACGTTCCAAGAAGCTGCCAGACACGTTGGATTAGTTAACGATGATACTGAATATCGGGAAGCGATTCGTGAAGCTGCCTCAATTCATGTTCGGATTTCGATTAAGGTCGTTTTTCGCACTTTTAATAACGATTGGTGCGAAAGGAAAATTAATTTGGGAAGATCTCAAAGATACTATCTGCTTAGATTTGCTTGATAGATATCCCAATAACGCAAATAAAGCTCATCGACAAGGACTAAGAGAAATCGATAGAGCATTAAGACGACACGGAACTTCCATAAAAAAACAAGGATTCGATCAAATTGACGACTATACCACTGAGTTAATTAGGGAATTGACTGAATATAATACAGTAGATTTAAAATCATTCGTTAACCAATGGTTACCAATGTTATCGCATGATCAACGAACTATATTCAAATACGTCGAATCTCTTCATTTAACCAACGTTCCGACAATATTTGGAAGTCGAAGTAACATCATCTTTATCGATGCACCTGGAGGATATGGAAAAAGTAAATTATTGGAAGTTATTGCAGCCGATGTAAGATCGAAAAACGAAGTTGTTTTATGTGTTGCTTCGTCTGGCATTGCTGCTTTGAATCTTCCAGGTGGAATAACTGCGCATTCGATGTTTAAATTACCCCTTACTGTTTTAAAAGATTCAACAGATTATTGGGATATTAGAGCGCAAAGTCAAAGAGCGGAATTAATCAAACGCTCAAAATTAATAATATATGATGAAGCTCCCATGACAAGTAAATACCTTATCGAAATGATCGATAGATCTTTAAAAGATTTAATGAGAAGTGACCTACCATTCGGTGGAAAAATTGTAATATTTTCGGGCGATTTCAGACAAGTTGCTCCGATTGTGAAAAATGCCATTTCGCCGGCTGATGTTGCAGCAGTTTCGATGAAATTTTCGTACATTTGGCAGTACGTGAAAGTATTTAAATTAACTACTCCACAGCGTGTCACCAACAATCCACAATTTTCGAAATTTTTGTTAGGTGTTGGTGACGGTATAATTTCTTCTCTATCTATAGGCACCGATAGTCGTTTAATAATTCCACTGTTACGACAAGTGGAATTCGTAAATGACTTAAATGAATTAATAGATTTTGTATTTCCTGCAGATATCATACAAGATTCAGACGCATGCGCTACGCGTGCCCTTTTGTCAACGTTGAATCACAACGTGCAAATAATCAACGCCACTGTGATGGACCGACTACAGGGTGATGTCGTCACATTGTTCAGTGCCGACTATTTGGACGAGGATCAAAAGCAACTAGCCGCCACAATTACCGATGAGGTAATGCATCAGGCGACAGACAGTGGCGTACCGGATCACAAACTTAAGTTAAAAGTCGGTGCGCTCTGTCTGATTACAAGGAATCTCAACTTTGACGATCGATTGGTGAATGGATCTAAAGTAATCGTCACGTCGATAAGTAAGAGAGTAATTACTGTAAAACGACCTAATGATCCTAACAATCTACAATATGCTATTCCAAGAATTAATTTCAAATTCAAAATTAACAAAAAATGCGATTTTGAAATGAATAGACGTCAATTTCCATTACAATTAGCTTATAGTATGTCTATTCATAAATCGCAAGGACAAACATTAGATATTGTAGGTGTTGATCTTCGATCTCCTTGCTTTACTCATGGGCAATTATATGTTGCTCTAAGTAGAGTTAGATCACCCAAAGATATGCGTGTGTTAATTAACGCTCAAAACATTGTTAATAATATAGCTTACACAAATAATATAGTTATTAAAGATTTAGTTAAATAATTTTTAATTACTATTAAATATATGTATTTTACTTATACACGCATTTCTCAAATTAATATATTTTTTGTTTAAATATGTAAATTTAATATATACAAATATTTAGTGGTTTAAAAGAAACATAATAGGCGTAGATAAATAAATATCCGCCTATATAAATATTAAAATGTTTTATAAATATTTAGCAGAAAAATGAGGTGTTAACTTATTAATTTTACCAAATATTAGTTATATACAAAAATTGTTTGTACGATATTTTCAAATCGTAAATGGTTCGTGCGAGCGCCAAGTGCTCTGGCTAAATAAATATGGCGGGACGACGGCTCCTTACACATTCATTACACAAACAATTAATATTATTTGATACATTATCAAATCTATTCTTTATATGTCTTTAAATTAAAATTATGCACTAATTACATAAGTAGTACAAATATGCATCAATTATGTTAATTGTAAAATAAATCAAAGCAAAATAATGTGATATGGTCCCAGTCGGAGGAATTTATATACATACAAGCGCCACTCCGACTTAATAATAGCCTTGCGCTGCCAGAGCACCGTTCAACAGAAATATATAGACGAAATTAATGTATTTAAATGAATACAAATAATATTCCTATATATCCTGATTGACACTACGCCCCGTTTCATTTAAGAACTTGTCCGATATAATTTAAATTAAAAAAAATATTGATTTTTAAGTAGAACGAGGAGCGCAGAATTATTGGCCCCCAACCATGTAGATTTATAAAATCTACAAAAATTCAAACAATAAAGCCGTCACTAATACTTTGGTTAAGAAATAATTATAGTAAAGTACTAAATAAATACTCATTTCTGCTATTAACTATTTTAAACAAATAAAAAGTAATAAATTTTATTCGATACGTGAATATGGCTACTGGCGAAAGGCACGTAAAAAACCTTAACGCACCTTCGGAGTTCTACCTCATAATATGTAATTTTATAACGACTAGTGAATTTTCGTTTCCTTATCATTCCTTATCATTTTAGTACATTTTTATTAAATCTTTTCTTGTTCTATTCGTTGTAAAATTATATTATTTAAGGTGGTGTGGAAAAGAACTCTATTATTTTTCAGGTAATTCTATTTTTTTGTCTACATTTATTAATTTGTTTTGTAAAATTACAGATTATATTTGAAGATTTCCACATCAATGTACTCAGGAAACTGCAGCTTTCCAAAAATGCAATAAGAAATAGAAGTTGTAATTTAAAAAAATGTTTTTTGCTAACAACTAAATAGGCTAAAGAATAGCTGGAAAAATAATAAAGTTTCGGCGGTTTTTAAAAAAACTTGCCGTTTTCGAGATACTCGCATGTTCCGGGACTTTACGGACACACTGTATGTAAGTACAGATTAAGCTTTATTAATTTATTGATTTTAACTTGTAAATAATTTTTAGAATAAATAAGAACAAACAAATGTACGTACAGTAAATGAAATTTAGACGACACAAGCACTTTGACTATTCAAAAATAATTCGCTGAGCGAAAAACACAAAGGAAGTAAGTTGTAACGAACGGATTAAATGAATTCATACTAATCAAACACTGTTTTCGCCAATTTAGGTATAGGTATATAAATAGCAATGTTAAATTGTTGAAGTATAAGTAATATTTGGAGCGTACTAGCAGCTCAAAATCAAAGGAAATAACATTCATTAGAACATTCGCAAAAAAAATGAACGAGAATTACCAAAAGAAGACAGATATTAACAGCAGATGTAACTATAATATTGATAGCTTCATTTAGTATCAAATTTATAAAATTTCTTATTTAATTTTAAATTTATTGTTATAATAAGTAGTTTTTTAATTAACGTTTTTTTTTTTCAGGTTTTCTATCAACTAAATACCAAAGGCATAGGCAACACACATGAGATCGTAAGAAAACAATTTGAAGAATGAAGAAACAGAAAGAGAAGAGGTGTCAATAGGAAGATAAATTTCGATCAAATATTTCTTCAAAGTTATGAAAATTTTTATTATTATGTACTTCTATTTTATTATATTTTATAATTTTTTAGAAATCAAGAAACTACAAAAAGTATCGGTTGCGGGACTGACAAGACCTGCCCGCAAAAGACAACAATAACAACAATATCCAACGATGATTCAACGTGACTTTTTTGAAGTATGGCTTTGGTTATTAGAAGTTCTAGAGATACAGACAAGGAGAATCGAAAATATTTAATAAGTAAATAGTAATTTTTACAATATGCACGATACTACCTATCTCGGTTAAAATCAGTTTATAATCCTAAAATGTACCAATACATTTTTATCGCTGTCCCGTTAGTCCCAGCTGTTATTGTTATATCACATTTCCTTTTATTTCTCTCTTTTACTTCACTACTATACTTTTCTCTCTCTACCTCCATTTCTTTTTCAATCTCTTTATTTTATTGGTGTTTCACTTTTTAGGGACGTCCTCGTTCGTCCAATGTTCAAATCGGAGAAGTATAATATAGGAGGTGCTTATTGGTGCGAAGCCTTTTCGAAGGCATTTCGATTCAGGTACAGGCAAACAAAAGATGTATGGTAGGAGATTGACCGGTCAGACTTCAGGGATGAAACTGTGCCTTCATTTTATGTATTTCTTGTAAGTATATTAGTTGTATATTATACTCTATTCAGCCAACGCGTAGAGTAATAAATCATTTTTGCGCAGATGGGAAGAAACATTTTACAACCCGTTTTAAACAACTAGAATTCACAGACCATTCATAGGCGTCAATTTTATATAGGTTGATGTATACTTGGCGCGTTTGGAAGACGGAGTAATAAACACATTAATCAGCTGAAGTCCACCCGGGGTGTTAACGAGCCGTTGGTATCACTCACTCCCCCATTGGCCGGCCTAAAATTTGATACTCTGTGAATGGTTTTGAGTAATTGTAGGCTATGTGCGAAATTTCGATCGATCGAATCGATCATTGTACAGGATTTTGCCGTACTGGGGTAGGGATATTTTGGAACCGGCTGACATTTTTATTACACCGTCTTCCAAACGCGCCAAGTATAGATAATTATTTCTCTACGGTATTCTTGCCACCAGGCCACCAGTTACCCCGCCTGTACTTAGTAATGCACCAATAGAAAATGACTTGCGTTAATCTGTCCGAAAATCGTAATTTTATTACTCCACACGTTGGCTGAATAGAGTATAGTACTGCATTTTAGTATACCAGGTGTCCCAAGTTGCCTGTCGCACCCTTATAACTTTGTTATTTCTAATTATATGCCCCATAAAGTATATATTTTCATAAAATGCGCTGCAATTAAACTGCATTGGATGCCGCTGCCAAATTGGCGTAAAAATGACGTGTGAAAGTCAACTGTTTTTTTATATGACGGTATATGTTTGGTTACGTAAAGTGACATTCATAGTATTTACTATCACATCTGAACGAATGCCTCGTTTTTGCCGAGGTTCCGACAAGCAACCTGGACACCCGGTGTAACGTTGTTTACCAAATAGTATATTTTTTGAAATCACAACTTTCGTTTGAAGGATTCCTTACTCTACACATAAGTGTATAAAAGTTTGCAATATGGTCAATCCTATTGACTAATGAAAGATTATTATAATAACAGTTGTCAGATTCATACAGTTGTAATGAAACAATATCACCCTTTCTTTTTGTCATAATTGAAGTGGGATATGTATCTAATGGAAGTAGTCTTTGTTGCACCTTTAGCCTACATTGCAAACTAAAATGAATCAATATGTATATCTAAACGAAAACGAAAAATTTGAAAAAATGTATAATGTCCTTATATTTAAACTGAATGTTCCATAAACATTAACTGAACAGTATTTTGTACATAATAGAAATTTTACACTGTTATTTAGTTTCATTATAAATTATGTTGCATTCAATACGCATATATAAATATACTTCGTTTTTACATTTTTTTTTTATTTTTCAGGGAATATGGAAGTATCAAAACACTCAACGATGGTACAACCCAGTTCTTTAAAGTTACTATGGTTAATTGAACGTTCAACGTTCAATTCAACGAAAAGAAAATGGACAAGTACCATCAAATTAAATTATAGAAATCCATTAATAAATAATATAATATTTTATAGTGATTTCTCGTTTCGGGCGGAAATCAGAAACTACCTGCAACCCTCTCGTATCGGGCGCTTTAAACATTTTGGAAATTATTCCTCTCGTTTCGTGCGTAAATCATTTATCCGATAAGGGTATTTAGGTAATGAGATAGGTACTATTATTAATAGGTACGACGAGATTTATTCGTGTCTCTTTCTTCGAAGAGAAGCTTTAATATCAAATGGTATATCTACACAGTAATTCGGAAGGTTTAAATTTATTCTTCTAAGAAATTCCCTTATTTTGAATTACCTATATTGTATTTATAATTTTTTTCTTCTTTCGAGCAAAAGCGAATGTAAAATTTAAGAAATAAAAAATATCTTTTCTATATGTAAGTAAGAATATTAGTTGTTATTTCTCAACAGACCGATAGACTTAAACGACTTAACCGACGAATAGACTAAGAGACATAATATCTAAGATAAAAGTAGGTATTCTAAATTAGCTAAAATTGTAAAGTGTAAAACGCACGAAACGAGATAATATTGCAAATAGATTTTATTGCATCGTAATGAGAACCTATACGTAGCCCGAAAAGAGAAGGTTTTATGATCCCGCCCGACACACTAATAAATCATATTTTATACACGTAGATGCAAATTTGTTGGCAATATAGGCAAAAAAGCGGGTTTAATGGGATTTCAACTTTCTCACTCTAACCACTGTTATGTTAATAATATTCCTTTGTTTAACTCATATATTTGACCATATTGCAAACACATTTGATTATACCTATACAAGCGCAAAACTCAAACAATTAAGCCGTCACTAATACTTTGGTAAAGAAATAATTATATTAAAGTTCTAAATAATTACTCATTTCTACTCTCATTTCACTTATTTATTCGATACGTGAATATGGCTACTGGCGAAAGGCACGTAAAAAACCTTAACGCACCTTCGGAGTTCTACCTCATAATATGTAATTTTATAACAAATAACGATTTTTGTTTCCTTATCATTTTAGTACCTACATTTATTTTATTGAAACTTTTCTTCTATTCGTTGTAAAATTATATTATTTAAGGTGGTGTGGAAAGGAACTCTTTTATTTTTCAGGTAATTCAATTTTTTGTCAACATTTATTAATTTGTTTTGTAAAATTACGCCGCCGTCGCCGCTCTCAAAACGAAATCAGAGTTATATGTTTTCGTTGATGCGGGGTGGGCACCCCCATTAATTGAAACTTTAGATTCTAAGTAATGGGAAAATAAAAACTTTAAAACTTTAGGTATATTTGTTTTTTTTACTTTGCGTTTTTTACAGTTACCTTTTATACTATACAAATATAACAATGATTTTCGATTAATTAATTAATTAATAACTATACCTTTAATACGTCATATTGAGGTCTTTTAGAATTATTTTTATCTTTAGAATTAAAAAAAAATAAGACAATGTTGCAAATAATATAATTGTATTTGAGTTTTATAGGTCTACTGATATATTAATTTAGTTTAATATTATGATGAAGGTATTCAGTAGTTTATTCACTGTGCTTACGCGGTTAATTTAATTTTCGATTAATTTAATAATTAATTTGACCAGTTTATATTTTCCCAAGAAACTAGCAAAATTTGGTAACAACTCGCATGCGTCAAATTATTGATTTTTCTAAGCTGATGGGAGCGCCATCTCATCGTCAGTTTAAAAGGCTCCTCCTGCTGCTTGTAGATTTCGTTTTAAAGTTCGATTAGAAATTAATTCAATTAATTCATTTTTAATAAATTAATTGAACACTTAGGCATAGTTAACATTGAACAATATACAATGTTTAATGTTTAATACAATGTTCCAATTCTCATCGAAATCTTAGATCTAATTTCTATATATGTACTTTGCTATTATATGACTGGAATAAATTAAATTAAAATTTAACATGGAAGAACTGATTAGATAATACTATTATACTTAAGATTACATACAAATAATATCTATCAACTTATTGTATAGGTAAGAAATGAAATTGTTAAACATTAAAAAGGCTATTGCATTTTTTAATTTGCAAAATAGACACTAATAGATAGGCAACCAATTTATCTAATAAATACCTCGTTGACAACTGAATTACATTAGAAATCATATCATGTGGTTAGTAACAAAACTATTGCATTTTTTTATGTTTAATTGACAAAATAGAAATAAGATAGACAACCATTTATCTGTAAATACTTTATTTATTTACAAAAAATCTACAATAATTAGAGTTAATCATAAATGATAAATTTTTACATAGATAAAACTAAAAATAATACACTTTTTCGTTGATGCATCTTATTGTTTTTTTGTTCTCAGTATAAACTATGAGATAATAAACAGGACTCGTATAGAAACGTAAAAAGAATGTTATTTAAATTAATTTTGAAACGAAAACTCTTAATATTTCTCTCTCATGTTTCAGTATGCAATCTTCTGAAGCCAATGTAATAAAAGATCTTGTCAAGGACGATATCCCAGTTGATGCTAAAAAGTAAAAACGTTATTATTAATTTATACTACACTATTTCACACATACAACCACACACCCACACACACACATACAAACATTAACATGTTACCTGGGTTTATTGGCACTAAATTAGCAGATTTTTCTTAAATCTGGCACATGGTAGAATATTTAGTACATGCACTGATGTATTTCAAAGTCTCACCGCCACCTTACATAATTTGTTAGCCACTTCTTGATTACTAGAAGATCGGTAGGTGCATCATAACACCATCGACATCTAAATTGACATCTGAAAAATGTTCAATTAGCATTATTCATAAAAGGTGAAACTTACTTACTTACATGAAACTAAAAATAATATACTTTTGATCTAGAGCTGACGCAATACAATATCTTGACAAGGAAGCTATAAAGTAAAAACAGTATTATTAAATTACTGAACTATTTCACACCCATCTAAGTAAATATATTCTTCCTAACTACTGCGTGAGTTATGTTAGAAATGTTTCCTGGTTAATTGGTACTTCGAAATGGTACATATCAAGATGGTATTTTGATAATCTGGTTGAATTTGTTCCAATCCGAGATGTACGTAACAATTAAATGGAGTTTTAACTAACTAATACATTAGTTAGTTGCTTTTATATTTCACCGAATTCTATGTAAAATAACCTAAAAATTAAAAAATGTTATTGAACATTTCAACAACAAAGATAATGCTTAGAAGTAAAATGAATACATATTTACATCGCAACAAAGGAGGATTTGTAAACCGTTACTAAAAGATCCATTAGGTTTATTAAATAACCTCTCGATTTACTTCTGCAGAACACAGCAATACATATAATCGAAATTCTCTGGATCAGTGTTCCTGGTATGTATGTTCTATATCTATTGGAGTTGTAACAATCGTAAATTCATTAACTTAACATTTCGTATAAGATTCATCATCCTGGAAATAACCAATATTAATTATGTATTAATAGTATAATATGCATTAGTAATACTGAACAACATTTTATACTTACTATTTCAACTCTTCAATTGGTTTGTTAATTGGTATGTTAAAGTTTTTCTACAATGTCTTCTTTGATTGGACAGTTCTACTTTCTTTCGAAATACTACGATGGTGAAGTTTAAGCGTGTTTGTTTTACAAACTTAATTAAAGAAAAACTTAGGTAGGCCTCCTGATCAGCGATTAGGGCATCTTGTCTTCTTATTGATGAATTTCTTACATCTTATGTAAACGTTGTTCTTTACTTTACCTTGTAATCCTAAATTAAAGGAAATTGTAGTTGTTATATTAATAGTGAACAGTTCTAACGCCGAAATCTTACCTACTATTGTAGTTCTCCTAGTTTTCCATTATTATCTAAGTTGTTCTTTAGTTAAATTGGTATAATTTTGTATCACAACTGTTTTGTTTATGTTAGGAGTTTTGTTAAAATTCGCACAAGTCGACATGTCAGTAATGTCAATTGCCAAATAAGTCATTGTCATTAATCATTAAGTAAAAAAGAAGATTTAACATCAAGCAAATGTACAAAAAGGGCTGAATTACTCCATAGGCAAAGCCTAAATCTTTTCGAAGGATATAAGTCATTTGTTATCATAATGTTAGTTTGAGATGTAAACAAATCGTCTCACAGACTACCATAGAAGAACAATATGTAGACTAATTACTAATTAGTTGGGAAACTATCACGAATTTTTGTGACTCGAAAATGTGCTGCCATCTAACACATTCACACAGAACTTAAGAAATTGAAAAACAGGATTTTTTTTTATTTTTATGGCATTTATGAGGCGGAAATTTTAAAATTATCGTAGAATTGAATGAATTGAACTGCAATAAATGAACCACATACAATTGGCGAATATTGTTTAATTACTTAAACTCTATCTTATTAAATTAGATTTTATCTAGAATCCAATTAAGAAGATTCTATCACGATTTTTTGTGACTCGCACAGAAGTGACTCGAAAATGTGCTGCCATCTCCGTACTGAATTCGTAAGTCATTAATAAAATGTCTTAGTCTAACGAAATATTCGATTACATTTATGCTTAATAAATCCTTTAAAAATTAATAAAGTAATGAATGATATATTGTTTGGCAAAAAAGAAATATTAGATATCGAATGTGTGAAGTTAGAAACCTAACTTCAGTTCTCAATAGTTCTGATTAAAATTCAAAAATCACTTGTATTTTTTTGCATGAAGTGATTTTTGAGATTTTTGAAGTTGGGTTTCTAACTTCACTCTTTGATTTCGACTATTTTTTTTATTTTTAGGGCCGACAAAGGAAAATCAGGAGAGAAATTATAAATAGAAATGAAAATAAAGGATCACAAATAATTTTAAAGCAAATTTTTTTTATGTCAAATACATTCGTTCAGAGTATAAGGCAGCGGCCAAAACCGCGGCACTAAAGGCAAGGCCGTCAGGCCTTGCCTTTTGGCCGCGGGGGGGTTGAAAGGGGGCGCAGCCCCCTTTCCGAGCAAAAGCGAGTCTAATATATATACAGCTGAAAGCGACACTCATTCATTCACTGATTCATTGGCGTGTTTTTTTTTTTACGGCTTTATTCGCGGCGTAAAAAAACGGAAAAAAATCCTATCCTACGTAACTCGACGAGATCTATCGGAAAATCGACATTTCGAAACCCGGAAAAGTTTCCTTCCGGGTAAAAAACCGGATTTTTACCCTTTTTTTTGTAGTTTTTTGGAGTTTTTCGGAATTTCTCGAAAACCACTCCGACGATTTTTTTTAAACTTTCCTAAAATATTCTTCATTTAATTACTAATTACCTCCCGCAAACCGCATTTCTAAAAAGAGCTTAGTTTCCAAGTTATAGGGAAATGAAAATTTTCCCGGATTAAAATTTTAAACAAATACACTCCATTTACTCGGAAACTATTGGGTTTTCGAAAAAAAATTATTCTTTCAAAATTGTTAATTGGAGTTTCTTTCAACCAACAAAACAAACCCGATTATGATATCTTAACCCGTTCCGGAGTTATAGCAGAAAATCTTCGTCGATGCACCGGGATACGGGAGAGAGGGATTCCCGGCCGGTCGCTATGCTAGCGCGTGTGACGTCACATCGAGACACAAAGAGAACGGAGAGGGACCATCGTCGCATTTCCATCGTTCGGCGAAATGCTGGCTTGTAATTTTTTTTTTTTCGGTTTCGGTTCGGTCGGACATTTTGATTTCGAATATTCGACTTGCCGACGGGAAAAGTTGCCGCCGTTCGAACTACTTAGTTTCTCATTTTCGATGGATTTTTTACGTTAAATATAAGGTAAGTGAATTTATATGACGAACTCTATTAATAATTTCCTACGATATTTAAATGGTTCTTTCTAGAAATTGTAACGATGGCCTACGAAGAAAATCCTTCCTTCATACATGACGATATATTTGGAGGAATACTACTTTCTGAACGTAAGAACCGTTTACTACGTATGGATATGCAAAAAGAGGACTAATAGTGCTTCGATTTATATGAAAAATGGATAAAATCAGTCAAGAACTAATGAAGTTGGGTACAAAAACGTTATACAGGTTAGTTACCCGTAGAATGAAGAGTGGAGTTTTTTTTCAATTACAAATATATTTTCCTTTTTTTTTGTAGAATTTACACCGAAAAATGAAAAAGAAGGAAGCAAAGGACAACTACTAGCTCGAAATAAACCGGAAACAACGATTGGAGTCATATTTTGGATTTTTTCTGCCTTTTTCAACACTCACCGAATAACCCTGTACTTCGATCGAAGAGTCTTTCGAACACAAGAATAGTATGTTTAATAGGTAAGTACTTACTAATAATAGGTTATTAATACAAAATATCATTCGAATACATTAATTTTGACCAAAAATTACAAAAATAACGTAGCAACAAATGATTTTTTGTAACCTGTAGAATGAAGAGTAGTTTTTTTTTCTTTTTTTTGTAGGATTTACACCGGAATATGGAAAAGAAGGAAGCAAAGGACAACTACTAGCTCGAAATAAATCGCCAACAACAATTGGAGTCACATTTTGGATTTTTTCTGCCTTTTTCAACACTCACCGAATAACCCTGTACTTCGATCGAAGAGTCTTCGAACACAAGAATAGTATGTTTAATAGGTAAGTACTTACTAATAATAGGTTATTAATACAAAATATCATTCGAATACATTAATTTTGACCAAAAATTACAAAAATAACGTAGCAACAAATGATTTTTTGTAACCTGTAGAATGAAGAGTAGTTTTTTTTTCCTTTTACTTATATTTTCCTTTTTTTTTGTAGGATTTACACCGGAACATGGAAAAGAAGGAAGCAAAGGACAACTACTAGCTCGAAATAAATCGCCAACAACGATTGGAGTCATATTTTGGATTTTTTCTGCCTTTTTCAACACTCACCGAATAACCCTGTACTTCGATCGAAGTGTCTTCGAACACAAGAATAATATGTTTAATACGTAAGTACTTACTAATAATAGGTTATTAATACAAAATACAATTCGAATACATTAATTTTGACCAAAAATTACAAAAATAACGTAGCAACAAATGATTTTTTGTAACCTGTAGAATGAAGAGTAGTTTTTTTTTCCTTTTACTTATATTTTCCTTTTTTTTTTGTAGGATTTACACCGGAAAATGGAAAAGAAGGAAGCAAAGGACAACTACTAGCTCGAAATAAATCGCCAACAACGATTGGAGTCACATTTTGGATTTTTTCTGCCTCTTTCAACACTCACCGAATAACCCTGTACTTCGATCGAAGAGTCTTCGAACACAAGAATACTATGTTTAATAGGTAAGTACTTACTAATAATAGGTTAATAATACAAAATATCATTCGAATACATTAATTTTGACCAAAAATTACAAAAATAACGTAGCAACAAATGATTTTTTGTAACCTGTAGAATGAAGAGTAGTTTTTTTTTCCTTTTACTTATATTTTCCTTTTTTTTTTGTAGGATTTACACCGGAAAATGAATAAGAAGGAAGCAAAGGACAACTACTAGCTCGAAATAAATCGCCAACAACAATTGGAGTCACATTTTGGATTTTTTCTGCCTTTTTCAACACTCACCGAATAATCCTGTACTTCGATCGAAGAGTCTTCGAACACAAGAATAGTATGTTTAATAGGTAAGTACTTACTAATAATAGGTTAATAATACAAAATATCATTCGAATACATTAATTTTGAAAAACAAATCATAAATTTAACGTATTTACGACTGATTTTTTGTTATCCGTTCAATGAAGAATAGGTTTTTTTTTTCTTTTACTAATATTTTCCTTATTTTGTAGGAATTACACTGGAAAATAGAACAAAATAGGAAGCAAAGGACAACTACTAGCTCGAAATAAATCAGGAAACAACGATTGGAGTCATATTTTGGATTTTTTCTGCCTTTTTCAACACTCACCGAATAACCCTGTACTTCAATCGAAGAGTCTTCAAACACAAAAATAGTATGTTTAATACGTAAGTACTTACTAATAATACGTTAATAATACAAAATATCATTCGAATACATTAATTTTGACCAAAAATTACAAAAATAACGTAGCAAGAAATGATTTTTAGTAACCTGTAGAATGAAGAGTAGTTTTTTTTTTCCTTTTACTTATATTTTCCTTTTTTTTTGTAGGATTTACACCGGAAAATGGAAAAGAAGGAAGCAAAGGACAACTACTAGCTCGAAATAAATCGCCAACAACGATTGGAGTCATATTTTGGATTTTTTCTGCCTTTTTCAACACTCACCGAATAACCCTGTACTTCGATCGAAGAGTCTACGAACACAAGAATAGCATGTTTAATAGGTAAGTACTTACTAATAATAGGTTATTAATACAAAATATCATTCGAATACATTAATTTTGACCAAAAATTACAAAAATAACGTAGCAAGAAATGATTTTTAGTAACCTGTAGAATGAAGAGTAGTTTTTTTTTCCTTTTACTTATATTTTCCTTTTTTTTTTGTAGGATTTATACCGGAAAATGGAAAAGAAGGAAGCAAAGGACAACTACTAGCTCGAAATAAATCGCCAACAACGATTGGAGTCATATTTTGGATTTTTTCTGCCTTTTTCAACACTCACCGAATAACCCTGTACTTCGATCGAAGAGTCTTCGAACACAAGAATAGTATGTTTAATAGGTAAGTACTTACTAATAATAGGTTAATAATACAAAATATTCGAATACATTAATTTTGAAAAAAAATCATAAATTTAACGAATTTACGAATGATTTTTTGTTATCCGTACAATGAAGAGTAGGGTTTTTTTTTCTTTTACCTATATTTTTTTTTATTTTTAGGGTCGACAAAGGAAAATCAGGAGAGAAATTATGAAATAGAATTATAAATAGAAATGGAAATAAAGGATCACAAATAATTTTAATGCAAATTTTTTTATGACAATACATTCGTTCAGAGTATGAGGCAGCGGCCAAAACCGCGGTACTAAGGGCAAGGCCGTCAGGCCTTGCCTTTGGGCCGCGGGGGGGTTGAAAGGGGGCGCAGCCCCCTTTCCGAGCGAAAGCGAGTCTAATATATATACAGCTGAAAGCGACACTCATTCATTCACTGATTCATTGGCGTGTTTTTTTTTTTACGGCTTTATTCGCGGCGTAAAAAAACGGAAAAAAATCCTATCCTACGTAAATCGACGAGATCTATCGGAAAATCGACATTTCGAAATCCGGAAAAGTTTCCTTCCGGGTAAAAAACCGGATTTTTACCCTTTTTTTTGGTGTTTTTCGGAATTTCTCGAAAACCACTCCGACGATTTTTTTTAAACTTTCCTAAAATATTTTTCATTTAATTACTAATTACCTCCCGCAAACCGCATTTCCAAAAAGAGCTTAGTTTCCAAGTTATAGGGAAATGAAAATTTTCCCGGATTAAAATTTTAAACAAATACACTCCATTTACTCGGAAACTATTGGGTTTTCAAAAAAAAATTATTCTTTCAAAATTGTTAATTGAAGTTTCTTCCAACTAACAAAATAAACCCGATAACGATATCTTAACCCGTTCCGGAGTTATAGCAGAAAATCTTCGTCGATGCACCGGGATACGGGAGAGAGGGATTCCCGGCCGGTCGCTATGCTAGCGCGTGTGACGTCACATCGAGACACAAAGAGAACGGAGAGGGGACCGTCGTCGCATTTCCATCGTTCGGCGAAATGCTGGCTTGTAATTTTTTTTTTCGGTTTCGGTTCGGTCGGACATTTTGATTTCGAATAATTCGACTTGCCGACGGGAAAAGTTGCCGCCGTTCGAACTACTTAGTTTCTCATTTTCGATGGATTTTTTACGTTAAATAAAAGGTAAGTGAATTTATATGACGAATAAATAACTCTATTAATAATTTCCTACGATATTTAAATGGTTCTTTCTAGAAATTGTAACGATGGCCTACGAAGAAAATCCTTCCTTCATACATGACGATATATTTGGAGGAATACTACTTTCTGAACGTAAGAACCGTTTAATACGTATGGATATGCAGAAAGACGACTAATCGTGCTTCGATTTATATGAAAAATGAATAAAATCGGTCAAGAAATAATGAAGTTGGGTACAAAAACGTTATACAGGTTAGTTACCCGTAGAATGAAGAGTAAAGTTTTTTTTTAATTACAAATATATTTTCCTTATTTTGTAGAATTTACACCGGAAAATGGAAAAGAAGGAAGCAAAGGACAACTACTAGCTCTAAATAAATCGCCAACAACGATTTGAGTCATATTTTGGATTTTTTCTGCCTTTTTCCACACTCACCGAATAACCCTGTACTTCGATCGAAGTGTCTTCGAATACAAGAATAAGATGTTTAATAGGTAAGTACTTACTAATAATAGGTTAATAATACAAAATATCATTCGAATACATTAATTTTGAAAAACAAATCATAAATTTAACGTATTTACGACTGATTTTTTGTTATCCGTTCAATGAAGAATAGGTTTTTTTTTCTTTTACTTATATTTTCCTTATTTTGTAGGAATTACACTGGAAAATAGAACAAAATAGGAAGCAAAGGACAACTACTAGCTCGAAATAAACCGGAAACAACGATTGGAGTCATATTTTGGATTTTTTCTGCCTTTTTCAACACTCACCGAATAACCCTGTACTTCGATCGAAGAGTCTTTCGAACACAAGAATAGTATGTTTAATAGGTAAGTACTTACTAATAATAGGTTAATAATACAAAATATCATTCGAATATATTAATTTTGAAAAACAAATCATAAATTTAACGTATTTACGACTGATTTTTTGTTATCCGTTCAATGAAGAATAGGTTTTTTTTTCTTTTACTTATATTTTCCTTATTTTGTAGGAATTACACTGGAAAATAGAACAAAATAGGAAGCAAAGGACAACTACTAGCCCGAAATAAATCAGGAAACAACGATTGGAGTCATATTTTGGATTTTTTCTGCCTTTTTCAACACTCACCGAATAACCCTGTACTTCGATCGAAGAGTCTTCGAACACAAGAATAGTATGTTTAATACGTAAGTACTTACTAATAATACGTTAATAATACAAAATATCATTCAAATACATTAATTTTGACCAAAAATTACAAAAATAACGTAGCAAGAAATGATTTTTAGTAACCTGTAGAATGAAGAGTAGTTTTTTTTCCTTTTACTTATATTTTCCTTTTTTTTGTAGGATTTATACCGGAAAATGGAAAAGAAGGAAGCAAAGGACAACTACTAGCTCGAAATAAATCGCCAACAACAATTGGAGTCATATTTTGGATTTTTTCTGCCTTTTTCAACACTCACCGAATAACCCTGTACTTCGATCGAAGAGTCTTCGAACACAAGAATAGTATGTTTAATAGGTAAGTACTTACTAATAATAGGTTATTAATACAAAATATCAATCGAATACATTAATTTTGACCAAAAATTACAAAAATAACGTAGCAACAAATGATTTTTTGTAACCTGTAGAATGAAGAGTAGTTTTTTTTTCTTTTTTTTGTAGGATTTACACCGGAAAATGGAAAAGAAGGAAGCAAAGGACAACTACTAGCCCGAAATAAATCAGGAAACAACGATTGGAGTCACATTTTGGATTTTTTCTGCCTTTTTCAACACTCACCGAATAACCCTGTACTTCGATCGAAGAGTCTTCGAACACAAGAATAGTATGTTTAATAGGTAAGTACTTACTAATAATAAGTTATTAATACAAAATATCATTCGAATACATTAATTTTGACCAAAAATTACAAAAATAACGTAGCAAGAAATGATTTTTAGTAACCTGTAGAATGAAGAGTAGTTTTTTTTTCCTTTTACTTATATTTTCCTTTTTTTTGTAGGATTTATACCGGAAAATGGAAAAGAAGGAAGCAGAGGACAACTACTAGCTCGAAATAAATCGCCAACAAACATTGGAGTCACATTTTGGATTTTTTCTGCCTTTTTCAACACTCACCGAATAACCCTGTACTTCGATCGAAGAGTCTTCGAACACAAGAATAGTATGTTTAATAGGTAAGTACTTACTAATAATAGGTTATTAATACAAAATATCATTCGAATACATTAATTTTTACCAAAAATTACAAAAATAACGTAGCAAGAAATGATTTTTAGTAACCTGTAGAATGAAGAGTAGTTTTTTTTTCCTTTTACTTATATTTTCCTTTTTTTTGTAGGATTTATACCGGAAAATGGAAAAGAAGGAAGCAGAGGACAACTACTAGCCCGAAATAAATCAGGAAACAACGATTGGAGTCATATTTTGGATTTTTTCTGCCTTTTTCAACACTCACCGAATAACCCTGTACTTCGATCGAAGAGTCTTCAAACACAAGAATAGTATGTTTAATAGGTAAGTACTTACTAATAATAGGTTAATAATACAAAATATCATTCGAATACATTAATTTTGAAAAAAAAATCATAAATTTAACGAATTTACGAATGATTTTTTGTTATCCGTACAATGAAGAGTAGGGTTTTTTTTCTTTTACTTATATTTTTTTTATTTTTAGGGCCGACAAAGGAAAATCAGGAGAGAAATTATGAATAGAATTGTAAATAGAAATGGAAATAAAGGACCACAAATAATTTTAAAGCTATTTTTTTTATGACAAATACATTCGTTCAGAGTATGAGGCAGCGGCCAAAACCGCGGTACTAAGGGCAAGGCCGTCAGGCCTTGCCTTTGGGCCGCGGGGGGGTTGAAAGGGGGCGCAGCCCCCTTTCCGAGCGAAAGCGAGTCTAATACTTATAAAGCTGAAAGCGACACTCATTCATTCATTCACTGATTCATTGGCGTGTTTTTTTTTTTACGGCTTTATTCGCGGCGTAAGAAAACGGAAAAAAATCCTATCCTACGTAAATCGACGAGATCTATCGGAAAATCGACATTTCGGAACCCGGAAAAGTTTCCTTCCGGGTAAAAAACCGGATTTTTCCCCTTTTTTTTGTAGTTTTTTGGAGTTTTTCGGAATTTCTCGAAAACTACTCCGACGATTTTTTTTAAACTTTCCTAAAATATTCTTCATTTAATTACTAATTACCTCCCGCAAACCGCATTTCCAAAAAGAGCTTAGTTTCCAAGTTATAGGGAAATGAAAATTTTCCCGGATTAAAATTTAAAACAAATACACTCCATTTACTCGGAAACTATTAGGTTTTCGAAAAAAATTTATTCTTTCAAAATTGTTAATTGAAGTTTCTTTCAACCAACAAAACAAACCCGATTATGATATCTTAACCCGTTCCGGAGTTATAGCAGAAAATCTTCGTCGATGCACCGGGATACGGGAGAGAGGGATTCCCGGCCGGTCGCTATGCTAGCGCGTGTGACGTCACATCGAGACACAAAGAGAACGGAGAGGGGACCGTCGTCGCATTTCCATCGTTCGGCGAAATGCTGGCTTGTAATTTTTTTTTCGGTTTCGGTTCGGTAGGACATTTTGATTTCGAATAATTCGACTTGCCGACGGGAAAAGTTGCCGCCGTTCGAACTACTTAGTTTCTCATTTTCGATGGATTTTTTACGTTAAATATAAGGTAAGTGAATTTATATGACGAATAAATAACTCTATTAATAATTTCCTACGATATTTAAATGGTTCTTTCTAGAAATTGTAACGATGGCCTACGAAGAAAATCCTTCCTTCATATATGACGATATATTTGGAGGAATACTACTTTCTGAACGTAAGAACGGTTTACTACGTATGGATATGCAGAAAGAGGACTAATCGTGCTTCAATTTATATGAAAAATGGATAAAATAGGTCAAGAAATAATGAAGTTGGGTACAAAAACGTTATACAGGTTAGTTACCCGTAGAATGAAGAGTAAAGTTTTTTTTTAATTACAAATATATTTTCCTTCTTTTGTAGAATTTACACCGGAGAATGGAAAAGAAGGAAGCAAAGGACGCATTTCCATCGTTCGGCGAAATGCTGGCTTGTAATTTTTTTTTTTTTCGGTTTCGGTTCGGTCGGACATTTTGATTTCGAATAATTCGACTTGCCGACGGGAAAAGTTGCCGCCGTTCGAACTACTTAGTTTCTCATTTTCGATGGATTTTTTACGTTAAATATAAGGTAAGTGAATTTATATGACGAATAAATAACTCTATTAATAATTTCCTACGATATTTAAATGGTTCTTTCTGTAAAAGATATTTACCATTTAAAATTTGTAGGGTTTTAGAGTCCATATCCTATTGAAGATGAGTAATAGGTTCCAGTTAGCATAAATTGCTAAATTTCGCCAAAAAATAATAATCAGAATTTGCGTAAAAAACGATGGTCTACGAAGAAAATCCTTCCTTCATACATGACGATATATTTGGAGGAATACTACTTTCTGAACGTAAGAACCGTTTACTACGTATGGATATGCAGAAAGAGGACTAATCGTGCTTCGATTTATATGAAAAATGAATAAAATCGGTCAAGAAATAATAAAGTTGGGTACAAAAACGTTATACAGGTTAGTCACCCGTAGAATGAAGAGTAGAGTTTTTTTTTTCAATTACAAATATATTTTCCTTATTTTGTAGAATTTACACCGGAAAATGGAAAAGAAGGAAGCAAAGGACAACTACTAGCTCGAAATAAATCGCCAACAACGATTTGAGTCATGTTTTGGATTTTTTCTGCCTTCTTCAACACTCACCGAATAACCCTGTACTTCGATCGAAGTGTCTTCGAACACAAGAATAGTATGTTTAATAGGTAAGTACTTACTAATAATAGGGTAATAATACAAAATATCATTTGAATACATTAATTTTGACCAAAAATTACAAAAATAACGTAGCAACAAATGATTTTTTGTAACCTGTAGAATGAAGAGTAGTTTTTTTTTCCTTTTACTTATATTTTCCTTTTTTTGTAGGATTTACACCGGAAAATGGAAAAGAAGCAAGCAAAGGACAACTACTAGCTCGAAATAAACCGCCAACAACGATTGGAGTCATATTTTGGATTTTTTCTGCCTTTTTCAACACTCACCGAATAACCCTGTACTTCGATCGAAGAGTCTTCGAACACAAGAATAGTATGTTTAATAGGTAAGTACTTACTAATAATAGGTTAATAATACAAAATATCATTCGAATACATTAATTTTGACCAAAAATTACAAAAATAACGTAGCAACAAATGATTTTTTGTAACCTGTAGAATGAAGAATAGTTTTTTTTTTCCTTTTACTTATATTTTCCTTTTTTTTTGAAGGATTTACACCGGAAAATGGAAAAGAAGCAAGCAAAGGACAACTACTAGCTCGAAATAAACCGCCAACAACGATTGGAGTCATATTTTGGATTTTTTCTGCCTTTTTCAACACTCACCGAATAACCCTGTACTTCGATCGAAGAGTCTTCGAACACAAGAATAGTATGTTTAATAGGTAAGTACTTACTAATAATAGGTTAATAATACACAATATCATTCGAATACATTAATTTTGACCAAAAATTACAAAAATAACGTAGCAACAAATGATTTTTGGTAACCTGTAGAATGAAGAATATTTTTTTTTTCCTTTTACTTATATTTTCCTTTTTTTTTGAAGGATTTACACCGGAAAATGGAAAAGAAGCAAGCAAAGGACAACTACTAGCTCGAAATAAACCGCCAACAACGATTGGAGTCATATTTTTGATTTTTTCTGCCTTTTTCAACACTCACCGAATAACCCTGTACTTCGATCGAAGAGTCTTCGAACACAAGAATAGTATGTTTAATAGGTAAGTACTTACTAATAATAGGTTATTAATACAAAATATCATTTGAATACATTAATTTTGACCAAAAATTACAAAAATAACTTAGCAACAAATGATTTTTAGTAACCTGTAGAATGAAGAGTAGTTTTTTTTTTCCTTTTACTTATATTTTCCTTATTTTGTAGGAATTACACTGGAAAATAGAACAAAATAGGAAGCAAAGGACAACTACTAGCTCGAAATAAACCGGAAACAACGATTGGAGTCATATTTTGGATTTTTTCTGCCTTTTTCAACACTCACCGAATAACCCTGTACTTCGATCGAAGAGTCTTCGAACACAAGAATAGTATGTTTAATAGGTAAGTACTTACTAATAATAGGTTAATAATACACAATATCATTCGAATACATTAATTTTGACCAAAAATTACAAAAATAACGTAGCAACAAATGATTTTTTGTAACCTGTAGAATGAAGAATAGTTTTTTTTCCTTTTACTTATATTTTCCTTTTTTTTTTGTAGGATTTACACCGGAAAATGGAAAAGAAGGAAGCAAAGGACAACTACTAGCTCAAAATAAATCGCCAACAACGATTGGAGTCATATTTTGGATTTTTCCTGCCTTTTTCAACACTCACCGAATAACCCTGTACTTCGATCGAAGAGTCTTCGAACACAAGAATACTATGTTTAATAGGTAAGTACTTACTAATAATAGGTTCATAATACACAATATCATTCGAATACAATAATTTTGACCAAAAATTACAAAAATAACGTAGCAACAAATGATTTTTTGTAACCTGTAGAATGATGAGTAGTTTTTTTTTTCCTTTTACTTATATTTTCCTTTTTTTTGTAGGATTTACACCGGAAAATGGAAAAGAAGGAAGCAAAGGACAACTACTAGCTCGAAATAAATCGCCAACAACGATTGGAGTCATATTTTGGATTTTTTCTGCCTTTTTCAACACTCACCGAATAACCCTGTACTTCGATTGAAGAGTCTTCGAACACAAGAATACTATGTTTAATAGGTAAGTACTTACTAATAATAGGTTAATAATACACAATATCATTCGAATACATTAATTTTGACCAAAAATTACAAAAATAACGTAGCAACAAATGATTTTTTGTAACCTGTAGAATGATGAGTAGTTTTTTTTTTCCTTTTACTTATATTTTCCTTTTTTTTTGTAGGATTTACACCGGAAAATGGAAAAGAAGGAAGCAAAGGACAACTACTAGCTCGAAATAAATCGCCAACAACGATTGGAGTCTTATTTTGGATTTTTTCTGCCTTTTTCAACACTCACCGAATAATCCTGTACTTCGATCGAAGAGTCTTCGAACACAAGAATAGTATGTTTAATAGGTAAGTACTTACTAATAATAGGTTAATAATACAAAATATCATTCGAATACATTAATTTTGAAAAACAAATCATAAATTTAACGTATATACGACTGATTTTTTGTTATCCGTTCAATGAAGAGTAGGTTTTTGTTTTCTTTTACTTATATATTTTTTTTTATTTTTAGGGCCTGCAAAGGAAAATCAGGAGAGAAATTATGAATAGAATTATAAATAGAAATGGAAATAAAGGATCACAAATAATTTTAAAGCTAATTTTTTTATACATTCGTTCAAAGTATGAGGCAGCGGCCAAAACCGCGGTACTAAAGGCAAGGCCGTCAGGCCTTGCCTTTGGGCCGCGGGGGGGTTGAAAGGGGGCGCAGCCCCCTTTCCGAGCGAAAGCGAGTCTAATATATATACAGCTGAAAGCGACACTCATTCATTCACTGATTCATTGGCGTGTTTTTTTTTTTACGGCTTTATTCGCGGCGTAAAAAAACGGAAAAAAATCCTATCCTACGTAACTCGACGAGATCTATCGGAAAATCGACATTTCGAAACCCGGAAAAGTTTCCTTCCGGGTAAAAAACCGGATTTTTACCCTTTTTTTTGTAGTTTTTTGGAGTTTTTCGGAATTTCTCGAAAACCACTCCGACGATTTTTTTTAAACTTTCCTAAAATATTCTTCATTTAATTACTAATTACCTCCCGCAAACCGCATTTCTAAAAAGAGCTTAGTTTCCAAGTTATAGGGAAATGAAAATTTTCCCGGATTAAAATTTTAAACAAATACACTCCATTTACTCGGAAACTATTGGGTTTTCGAAAAAAAATTATTCTTTCAAAATTGTTAATTGGAGTTTCTTTCAACCAACAAAACAAACCCGATTATGATATCTTAACCCGTTCCGGAGTTATAGCAGAAAATCTTCGTCGATGCACCGGGATACGGGAGAGAGGGATTCCCGGCCGGTCGCTATGCTAGCGCGTGTGACGTCACATCGAGACACAAAGAGAACGGAGAGGGACCATCGTCGCATTTCCATCGTTCGGCGAAATGCTGGCTTGTAATTTTTTTTTTTTCGGTTTCGGTTCGGTCGGACATTTTGATTTCGAATATTCGACTTGCCGACGGGAAAAGTTGCCGCCGTTCGAACTACTTAGTTTCTCATTTTCGATGGATTTTTTACGTTAAATATAAGGTAAGTGAATTTATATGACGAACTCTATTAATAATTTCCTACGATATTTAAATGGTTCTTTCTAGAAATTGTAACGATGGCCTACGAAGAAAATCCTTCCTTCATACATGACGATATATTTGGAGGAATACTACTTTCTGAACGTAAGAACCGTTTACTACGTATGGATATGCAAAAAGAGGACTAATAGTGCTTCGATTTATATGAAAAATGGATAAAATCAGTCAAGAACTAATGAAGTTGGGTACAAAAACGTTATACAGGTTAGTTACCCGTAGAATGAAGAGTGGAGTTTTTTTCAATTACAAATATATTTTCCTTTTTTTTTGTAGAATTTACACCGAAAAATGAAAAAGAAGGAAGCAAAGGACAACTACTAGCTCGAAATAAACCGGAAACAACGATTGGAGTCATATTTTGGATTTTTTCTGCCTTTTTCAACACTCACCGAATAACCCTGTACTTCGATCGAAGAGTCTTTCGAACACAAGAATAGTATGTTTAATAGGTAAGTACTTACTAATAATAGGTTATTAATACAAAATATCATTCGAATACATTAATTTTGACCAAAAATTACAAAAATAACGTAGCAACAAATGATTTTTTGTAACCTGTAGAATGAAGAGTAGTTTTTTTTTCTTTTTTTTGTAGGATTTACACCGGAATATGGAAAAGAAGGAAGCAAAGGACAACTACTAGCTCGAAATAAATCGCCAACAACAATTGGAGTCACATTTTGGATTTTTTCTGCCTTTTTCAACACTCACCGAATAACCCTGTACTTCGATCGAAGAGTCTTCGAACACAAGAATAGTATGTTTAATAGGTAAGTACTTACTAATAATAGGTTATTAATACAAAATATCATTCGAATACATTAATTTTGACCAAAAATTACAAAAATAACGTAGCAACAAATGATTTTTTGTAACCTGTAGAATGAAGAGTAGTTTTTTTTTCCTTTTACTTATATTTTCCTTTTTTTTTGTAGGATTTACACCGGAACATGGAAAAGAAGGAAGCAAAGGACAACTACTAGCTCGAAATAAATCGCCAACAACGATTGGAGTCATATTTTGGATTTTTTCTGCCTTTTTCAACACTCACCGAATAACCCTGTACTTCGATCGAAGTGTCTTCGAACACAAGAATAATATGTTTAATACGTAAGTACTTACTAATAATAGGTTATTAATACAAAATACAATTCGAATACATTAATTTTGACCAAAAATTACAAAAATAACGTAGCAACAAATGATTTTTTGTAACCTGTAGAATGAAGAGTAGTTTTTTTTTCCTTTTACTTATATTTTCCTTTTTTTTTTGTAGGATTTACACCGGAAAATGGAAAAGAAGGAAGCAAAGGACAACTACTAGCTCGAAATAAATCGCCAACAACGATTGGAGTCACATTTTGGATTTTTTCTGCCTCTTTCAACACTCACCGAATAACCCTGTACTTCGATCGAAGAGTCTTCGAACACAAGAATACTATGTTTAATAGGTAAGTACTTACTAATAATAGGTTAATAATACAAAATATCATTCGAATACATTAATTTTGACCAAAAATTACAAAAATAACGTAGCAACAAATGATTTTTTGTAACCTGTAGAATGAAGAGTAGTTTTTTTTTCCTTTTACTTATATTTTCCTTTTTTTTTTGTAGGATTTACACCGGAAAATGAATAAGAAGGAAGCAAAGGACAACTACTAGCTCGAAATAAATCGCCAACAACAATTGGAGTCACATTTTGGATTTTTTCTGCCTTTTTCAACACTCACCGAATAATCCTGTACTTCGATCGAAGAGTCTTCGAACACAAGAATAGTATGTTTAATAGGTAAGTACTTACTAATAATAGGTTAATAATACAAAATATCATTCGAATACATTAATTTTGAAAAACAAATCATAAATTTAACGTATTTACGACTGATTTTTTGTTATCCGTTCAATGAAGAATAGGTTTTTTTTTTCTTTTACTAATATTTTCCTTATTTTGTAGGAATTACACTGGAAAATAGAACAAAATAGGAAGCAAAGGACAACTACTAGCTCGAAATAAATCAGGAAACAACGATTGGAGTCATATTTTGGATTTTTTCTGCCTTTTTCAACACTCACCGAATAACCCTGTACTTCAATCGAAGAGTCTTCAAACACAAAAATAGTATGTTTAATACGTAAGTACTTACTAATAATACGTTAATAATACAAAATATCATTCGAATACATTAATTTTGACCAAAAATTACAAAAATAACGTAGCAAGAAATGATTTTTAGTAACCTGTAGAATGAAGAGTAGTTTTTTTTTTCCTTTTACTTATATTTTCCTTTTTTTTTGTAGGATTTACACCGGAAAATGGAAAAGAAGGAAGCAAAGGACAACTACTAGCTCGAAATAAATCGCCAACAACGATTGGAGTCATATTTTGGATTTTTTCTGCCTTTTTCAACACTCACCGAATAACCCTGTACTTCGATCGAAGAGTCTACGAACACAAGAATAGCATGTTTAATAGGTAAGTACTTACTAATAATAGGTTATTAATACAAAATATCATTCGAATACATTAATTTTGACCAAAAATTACAAAAATAACGTAGCAAGAAATGATTTTTAGTAACCTGTAGAATGAAGAGTAGTTTTTTTTTCCTTTTACTTATATTTTCCTTTTTTTTTTGTAGGATTTATACCGGAAAATGGAAAAGAAGGAAGCAAAGGACAACTACTAGCTCGAAATAAATCGCCAACAACGATTGGAGTCATATTTTGGATTTTTTCTGCCTTTTTCAACACTCACCGAATAACCCTGTACTTCGATCGAAGAGTCTTCGAACACAAGAATAGTATGTTTAATAGGTAAGTACTTACTAATAATAGGTTAATAATACAAAATATTCGAATACATTAATTTTGAAAAAAAATCATAAATTTAACGAATTTACGAATGATTTTTTGTTATCCGTACAATGAAGAGTAGGGTTTTTTTTTCTTTTACCTATATTTTTTTTTATTTTTAGGGTCGACAAAGGAAAATCAGGAGAGAAATTATGAAATAGAATTATAAATAGAAATGGAAATAAAGGATCACAAATAATTTTAATGCAAATTTTTTTATGACAATACATTCGTTCAGAGTATGAGGCAGCGGCCAAAACCGCGGTACTAAGGGCAAGGCCGTCAGGCCTTGCCTTTGGGCCGCGGGGGGGTTGAAAGGGGGCGCAGCCCCCTTTCCGAGCGAAAGCGAGTCTAATATATATACAGCTGAAAGCGACACTCATTCATTCACTGATTCATTGGCGTGTTTTTTTTTTTACGGCTTTATTCGCGGCGTAAAAAAACGGAAAAAAATCCTATCCTACGTAAATCGACGAGATCTATCGGAAAATCGACATTTCGAAATCCGGAAAAGTTTCCTTCCGGGTAAAAAACCGGATTTTTACCCTTTTTTTTGGTGTTTTTCGGAATTTCTCGAAAACCACTCCGACGATTTTTTTTAAACTTTCCTAAAATATTTTTCATTTAATTACTAATTACCTCCCGCAAACCGCATTTCCAAAAAGAGCTTAGTTTCCAAGTTATAGGGAAATGAAAATTTTCCCGGATTAAAATTTTAAACAAATACACTCCATTTACTCGGAAACTATTGGGTTTTCAAAAAAAAATTATTCTTTCAAAATTGTTAATTGAAGTTTCTTCCAACTAACAAAATAAACCCGATAACGATATCTTAACCCGTTCCGGAGTTATAGCAGAAAATCTTCGTCGATGCACCGGGATACGGGAGAGAGGGATTCCCGGCCGGTCGCTATGCTAGCGCGTGTGACGTCACATCGAGACACAAAGAGAACGGAGAGGGGACCGTCGTCGCATTTCCATCGTTCGGCGAAATGCTGGCTTGTAATTTTTTTTTTCGGTTTCGGTTCGGTCGGACATTTTGATTTCGAATAATTCGACTTGCCGACGGGAAAAGTTGCCGCCGTTCGAACTACTCAGTTTCTCATTTTCGATGGATTTTTTACGTTAAATAAAAGGTAAGTGAATTTATATGACGAATAAATAACTCTATTAATAATTTCCTACGATATTTAAATGGTTCTTTCTAGAAATTGTAACGATGGCCTACGAAGAAAATCCTTCCTTCATACATGACGATATATTTGGAGGAATACTACTTTCTGAACGTAAGAACCGTTTAATACGTA